>JBCEWC010022238.1:0-10111 GCA_038996855.1 Solanum aculeatissimum | reverse complement strand
TTTGCTATCGGGTTATCGGGTCCCCGATATTAAAATTCTTAAACCCGAACCGATAACCGATAATCCATTATTATTTTGAATAAACCGTTAACCGATCCAATAAGTCAATAATCCGACCCAATAGTCCAATAAACCGAAAAATCGATCCGGATTAACGATTTGACCCGAATTATGCACAGCCCTACTTCAATTTACGCTCCAGAGCATTTGTAGTACACTTTGCCCTAAAACTCACCCCAAAAATATTTTTGAAAACACTGAGTCAAATCATTAAATGCAAAAATCAAACCAAATCACCCGATTAGCACTCTTAGTTTTACCTCCCTAAAAATAAATAATTAAAAAATATCATCAACAAATGATCAAGAATATTTATTTTTTGGAAAGCCTCAAGCTACTATTAAGCGTTAGACTTATTGTAGGTGCACAATCGATTTGTTCTATACTTACTCTCTCTATTACTTCTTTAGTAGATAAATAATTGTGCTTAAGTTTGTCTTACCAAAAAAATTATTTTTATTATCTAAATATTTTTCTATTTAAATAATAGTAATAGTAAAAATTAAGTAAGAAAAGTTCTGTTTTATTTTTCTTTCCCTCCCTCTTAACCTAGTTCTACTTAATTCCTTCTATATTTTCACCTTCAACAATGCTATTTTCCCACCTTCCTTCTCCATGATTTCACTTTTTCCTATTCTCCCCTTTTCTTGGTGATAAATTTTCCTTTCTAGAGCTATAAATTCTCTGACAATTCTTTTGGAGAGATGGAATTAAGATTTTTAGTGTTAGATCAGTTCTTTTTTCTTTTTGTACTCAAATTCTTCTAAGTTTATATTTTATTTTCATTAATATGATTGTTGGACGTACATTTGTGCTTTATATTTTGGATGTAGATGTCTATTTTATTTCATTCACGGTAAGCTTTTTTCATATTGTGATATCATATAGTTTTTGATTTTCTGTGTATTTGGGTGATATAAAACAGATCTTCTTTGTCAACTAGTTGGTTATTATTTGCATCTCATATTCCTGTCATATTTGATTCACCTCTCTTTTTTCTTATGAATATGCAGTCATGCTGAAGGTGCAGTGTTTTAAGAATTTTGTGAAGTTTGCTAATGGACATGGTTCATCATATACTAATCCTGTGGCATAAGACCTCATGCTTCAACAAATCCTTTACAAGTTCATGAAGTCCCACAACCAAAACAAGCTACAATTCTCCTACAACAAGAACAAACTCCAATTGCCCCGCAACAAGAACAAACTCCAATTCCTTTGCAGCAAGGAAAGGCTCCAATTTTGCCTTCTAATTCAAGTGCAACATTTGCACACCCATTTTCATCTGCAGGATATTGGAGAGTAGAGGCAATAGGTACATATTCCTTATGTAATTTCTACTTTGATTTATGTGTATTTTTATTTTTTCTTGTTTTGATTGAGTAACTTTTCTTATTAAAGATTCAACAAACACCATCAAGCAGATTATTGTCAAGGTCAATGAGGTTAAGAACTTAACTGTTGGTGAGTGCATCATTGTGAAATTCAATCAATACAATGCACCATATCATGACGTACAAGCATTGCTCCTTGGATATTGTGGATCATTGACAATTGATTGTAATTTATTTTTGAATGGTTTTGACAGGTGGTCAGGGCCATCAGGAATGCCTAAGAAGTAAATAGATTTTTTATGTCTTTTGTCAATAGCATTAACAGAGAGACTGTGTGATCACAAGCCTTTACAAAACTTATCATACTTGTAAGACATGAATCCATCAAAATGTTTCATCAAATCATAACCATGCTTATGCCATGAATGAAGTTCAAGATCATGGGTAATGGAATTCAAACTTGATTTAACAATTTGTAAGACAACTTGATCATAAAACATGTAGAAATCCATGAATAAGCCATAATGAAATTAATTTGGTTTGAAAGAGCAATTTGAAATTCTTGGAGCGTATGACGACATACTATGAGGCCACCGTCGAGGAGAGGTTGAGAACAGTACATGGTCGCATAGATGCATTTGAGCGGCGAGTAGACCATAATTTCACTTCATCCTAGCCCCCTGATCTAATTATGATGTAGACGGAAATCCAACAGCTCCGTACTGAGATGAAAGCAATAGCATTGGTACTCCCAGCACCCAACACTACTACGGAGACATTTGTAGATCTGTTTTCACTGATGAGGTACCACACTGCGCCTCTAGGAAAAGGCCCCATTCTAAGACTAATGATACAAATTTCTTAAGGCGGGAAGCAGAGTTGATTAAGAGAGAGCAGGCAGCGGCTACCACACGAGCAATGATTGCATATGAGATGGCACGGCATGCGCCAGTGCAAGAGATTGTGAGGGAGGCTAGATCCTCCGGACATGTTCCCACTATTGAGGAGGCCACCAGGCAGGTTGAGGATGGTTAGCCACAACCAGAGACTAGCACCTTGGCGCCCAGGTATATTTTTTTACCCCTGTGCTTTATTATTATATTTTATGCATTGAGGATAATGCATATCGTTTTTGATAAGGTGTGGGTAGTTATAGGCCTCGGTGAAGTCTAAGTAACTATGGCCTATAACAATCCCAATTTTTGAATTTGAAGGATTTTCTTGCGTGTGTTCTTTTCTCAAGGACATTTACTTTCTGTTGAATCGACATGTTTAGGATCTGTATAAGTAGTATTAGTAGTATGTAGTACTAAAGTCTGTGGCATATGTTAGTTTTGTGTGAAAAATAAAATCCATCAAAATTTTTGTTTTAGGTAATCTTGATAACATATATGTGAATTCAATGATTGGCAGCGCTTGTTCCGATAAGTGAGATTTAATTTTTATAATAAAAAACATGATCTGAGAGTTTAAGTTGATAGTGTAATCAGTGCCAAGTGTCTTTGAACTTATTTGCACTATTCTCATACTGTGTTTTAATTTAGAACTTTCTCTATTACTCTGACTTAGACTGTAGGTTAGTTGGTTAGGTAAGGATCTTAGATCGTTGTTCATATTAGTCCAGTTAGCCTAAATAACCAACCAAATGCTTGATGTATCCCCTGATCCAAATATTTGAGCCTTGCATGTACCTTTTTCTTTGTAGACACCTAAGTAACCAAGTCTTGTTGATTGTGAAATCCTAAAGTTGGCCCTGATCCTTTCTTGAACATTGTGCACCTTCATTGAGACAACAAGCTTAAGTTGAGGGTGGCTACCAAAAGTGCCCCTGGTTCATAGGTTGGATATTATGCACCTCAACTCAGGCCAAAAGCCTAAGTTGAGTCTGTCTAGTGTAAGGCATGTCAAAATAAATGATATGAAAGTTAGTGATACATGAAAAAGGAAAAAATGTGTTATGGGTGCCAGAAAAGATGAAAAGATGCCTAAACAATTAGCTAAAAAGAAAAAGAATGTGAAAAATAAAAGCCATATGAGCTAAAGAAATAAAGTTAGGAACCCTGGAAAGTTGAAATAGGAGAAAGGGAGAATGAGTGAGAAATATCAGTGTTGGTAGGGAAAAAGTGTAGAAAAATACAGTATCGAGGGTTTTTAGTCACTATGTTCCAAAACATCATACCAGAGCCTCCTGAGCCTACGTTACAAACCAAGAAAGTCTTATAGTGATCCTAGTCCAAGTGGTCGAAGGTCATAGTTATGAGTATAGGGGCAACCATATGGTATTAAACACAGTGTTTGAATATCTATTGAGAGTGTGAGTGGTATTTTTAGTCCCAAGCATTGAATTTGAAAATACTATCATGAGTGGGATGTGAGACTTCTTTTTGTGAGGGCACTTGTATTACACTGTTGATTTTAGACTATCTCAGTGATTGTTGCTTATCTATAGTCACCTTATTTTTCATAGTTGCACTATCACATGTATTGGTCTGCATTGATTTGTTCGATGATTGTTTGATATACACTAATATGTTAGTTTGGGTATCTGAGCTTGATTTTGAGATAATGTATGCCATCTGACTGAGGTCTGTGTGTTGTTGTACTGCTTATGTAGTTTGAGTCCTTCGCTTGAGGACAAGCAACAATTTTAAGTTGAGGGTGTTGATGTGCTATCAAAATACAACACTTTTTATGCTTAAAACTTAGGATTTTGTGTGTTCTCAAAGTGATATTTGTGGGTTTGTGTTTTTATGTTTATTTTGTAGGATTATAGAGTTGGCATAACTTTGGGCAGAAGTCTGCAGAATTGTAATATTTTGGGAGAGTATGAGACACTCTACAGGTTGTGGATACTTTCACGAGCTATAGATTGGTTTCGTGGCCAAGATCTAGTGAAGGGCCTATTTTCAGATGTTTAGTCCACAAATAAACAGACGAGTCATAGAAGTTGATACAAGTCGTGGATTGATTTTGTACCTCAAGGATCAGAGATTGAAGAATTTCAGAAAAAGTGTATAGATGAAACCCTATACGGGTCGTAAGTTTGAATATGGCCTGTAGCGACGTCTCATGGAATTGATGGCCAGTTCTGAGAATGAAGTCTACGAAGCCCCAGGGATGGGTCGTGGAATCCTTACGGCCCGTAAATCCTTCCATAAAACCTACCAACTAAGTTCTCCTAATTCATTTTGGTTTTAGTTTTTAGGTAATATAAATAGGTTTTTAGGTTTCTTTTATGTAAGAAGAGAGGTGGAACGACAGAGAAACACTTGGAAAACTCTCTTTGTGTGATTTTTATATTAATTCTATAGCATTGTGATTTCTTGCTCTTTAACTTTATCATCGTAAGTGATTAATTATGCTATTCCTTAACATGATTAATTCATCTACCCTCATTATGCTTAGCTAAATTCACAACTAGAATTGTGGGGACCATAAAGAACAAACAAGGTAGAACTGGATAATCTGTAATTCTTGGAAGGTGTGCATGCATGTATTGATTATTTCTCTTTGTTTTAAATTTCTTTTTAACGGGTGGACAACATTGGAACTTATCTAGTGTTACTGACTGGATCAAGGTAGTCATGAATAGGAAAAGAGAATAATTAACAGGATTCGATTGATGTTCGTCTAATCAACCAACCTAGATCAAGGGGAGGTTGTACTGGAACAATAGGTAAAGGTTAGTAATGTCACACTGCGGAGATGGATCAAGTCACGTAGTGAAATTTACCTCTCACCTAGATCAAAGGATTTGGTAAACTTAAATTATTGTTCTGCATGCTACACACTAGAAAAGATTACGATTATCTGATAATACCAAGTTACAGAATCATAGGGAGATAAGTAGGTTATATAGAAAAGATTTTACAATACTTGCACTAGCATAGGTTTTCTTTCTACGAATTACAACCCTCTCCCCCCCCCTTTTGGGAGATAAGTAGGTTAATCACCTCGATTTGCTTGGAATTATTTTGAGTCTACCATATTCCCGGTGGGATTCGACCCTAACCTTGGTTAGGTTATATATCTTGGCAACGATCGCTTTAACCTTCAAAACCAAGGTGTAGCTTGGGTGACATAAGTCTACAATCACAATAATTAACATCAAATATTACAGAAAAAGTGATTGTTTTTTTCTAAATTTCATCAGTATCACATAAATTAGAACAAAAGAAATAACATAGATTAGGATCGCGCCGATACGAACTCATATATCTAATACATATATAAGGCATGACAATTTGTTTTGACATACATTGGAGTATCAAATGATTCGTAAATGATTAAGACACCGTCAATTACATCAAAAGCTGCTGAGAGATATGGATACATATGTGGACGATGCAACTAAAACCCAATAAAGTGGATGGTTGAACAAGATGTCAAGGTATAACGTGGATAAAAAAACAAAAAGATTGAGATTACACGGGCACCATATATTGACTCAAAAAGAATTTAAAAGAAAAGGTTGTACCATATACTCGAAGCTATGAAGCATCAGATAGATATAACACATTATGGAATAAAAGGTTAGGCACCTCAAAATGGACAACTAAACAAATAAATGAAAATACTAGCTACTTAGACCTAGATTGCATAGAAGATATAAACAAAACTATACAATTATGGATAAGATATATAGCAAAACAAATCATAGACAATAAGTGGATAAATCAAATTATTAAGTATTAAGGACAACTTTAAAACACTAAATTAAAGAAAAATATATATTGTCATAAGCTATATGTAGATCTAAGTTAGCGCTCATCATTCATCAATTTAAATTTGCATTTTTCTTCAAATTTTGGTGTACCTCATCTTACATAAATTCTAATACTATTTGTGATGTTTCAAAAATTTTATAGTGATAGACATGAAATACACAAAACTAGACTTTAGACAAGATCTGAATTTTTTTTCCCCTTCCTGTGGAAGTAACAGTTGGAATTTGTTTAATAAAACTAAATAAAAATTGGTTGATGCTTTTCTTCCTAAAGAAGCAGCAAAACCTAAAAAACAAATATGGAATCGCTTTCTGTGCTCACATAACGCCATCCTTTTTCCTCTAGTTCCATTCTTGAATTTCTTTTCTTTTAATATCATCCTTACATATAAAACTAAGCCATGCTCCTGTTTCTGCTGTTAACCAACTAAATTAAATTTTTAATCAACCAAACATGTCTTCAAGAGAAAATACTAATAATTTCCAGCGTTACTGGTGTTATCAATGTCATCTCATCGTCAGGGTGTCACCGGAAAATCCATCAGAGATTGTTTGTCCCCGTTGTTTTGGTCACTTCCTTTACGAAATTGATGAGGCAAATCCTAGACAAATCTTGGACTTCACTGCATTTGATCCTTCTCCAGAAGCTAGAATTCTTGAAGCTCTAACTCTCATGCTCGATCCTAATTTGTTCACCGCCTTTCAAGGCAATGTGGTCCCTATTTTCCGACGCTCGGACGGGACTGAAACGGTCGTACATTCTCTCAGGCCTACACGTGGACATCAGAGGATACGAGACTCGTGGTTAAGGCCGAGAAGGAGATACTCATTCCTAAACAACGACGCAGATGATGAGTGGACACCGGAGAGCGGAATTCTAGCGCGTCCGCGTTCGTGGATCATCATCCGACCACCCGGAGGAGAAGAGTACTCTAACCACCTACCTAGAGAAGATTATTTCACAGGTCCAGGTCTTGAAAACCTAATAGAAGAGTTAACCCAAAATGATCGGCCGGGTCCTGAACCAGCCCCGGAGGCCATCATTGATTCTATTCCAACGGTGGTGATTGTGCCAGCACATTTAAGGGATGATTCGGAATGTCCGGTTTGTAAGGAGAAGTTTAAAGTAGGTGGAGAAGCAAGAGAGTTGCCATGTAAACATATATATCATTCGGATTGCATTGTACCTTGGTTAAGGCTTCATAATTCTTGCCCCGTTTGCCGGATGCCGTTACCGGTTTGTTCTCATGAAACTCAGATGGATAGTTCTGACGATTGTCTTGAACAAGGAAGAGGAAGGATTAGTAGACGGCAACGATGCTTGAGACTTAGACAAATGGCAGCTTCAATTTGGCCATTTCGTTCGAGGTATCGTCCTATGCGTAACGGCCATGGTGAGATCTAGTTCGTATTCCTAAAGAAAAGGTTGAGATAAATGAAAGGATATAAGATTTATCTATAGTGATTCATAACAAAATTGTCATATTTGTACTACTATATGCATGGTATTCGAGGATTTCAAATCAAATTCAGACGAGTAGTACGACTCTAAAGAATGCAAAACATAGAGGAAATGGAATACTTCCTCAATTTCAAAAATTTCATTATTTGATTATAACTTGACACATAATTTAAAAAAATAAATACTAATATTTTTTGATCTAGTTATTTTCTGTTTTCTTTAATTGGTTGATTACTATTTTGATAGTTCAAAGAAAATATTACTGCGTGCCTACAGATGAACAATCCGTGCCGTCATGTAACATTCTTTAGCGGATAAAGCGTGGGGGAAACAAATTACCTGAACAAAAAGGGTACGTACTGCAGCAGGCGGGGCGCAGGGAAGAACAAATTATAAGAAAAAAAACAAAGAAAAAGAGATCCAAGAATCTGAAACAGATTAATTATATCGTTCGTGCAGCTTCTTTGTGATGTTGTAAATTGTTATGAATAAATCTCATTTTTATGAATCAAGTTTCAAATGACTCGCGCGAACAATTTATAATTAAGCAAGAGTGGGAAAGTATCTGTCTATATATTTAACGTATTGAGCGAAATCAAACTCTTTATTCACGTGTGAATGTCGAGCTTATAAAATAAACTTGTTTGACCTTTAATTTGAAACACATTGCTGGAACTTGTTTTATATACCCATAGTTATTTTGGTAAATTTTGTCATTATTGAACTTCAATTTACCACATTATTTGTATGGCATAGTGTGATAGATCATATTTATTATTCACAAAAAGAATATTTAAATTTGAACCTACAATCTTTAAATTTTTTGAAAAATATTTTACATATTTAGAAATTACATAAAAAATACTACTCCATAAGTCACAAGAATTAAAAAATTACACAAAATATTTAAAAAACATATAAATAAATATGTTCAATAGTTTTTTTATTTAACTGTCAAAATTCATACTATATCATATAAATTGGGGTGAACAAATATATAGTTGTTACAAATGCCAAATGCAACCATTACCATTAGAATTAGAAGTAATTAAGGCGTCAAAAAGACGAATATATACCACCCGTTTGACTTACAGAAAATCCAACTTCATCCCAACTTTACTGCAACCACACACAATTTTGACATATTTATTAATAAAATAAATATTGATATAGTAAATTTTATCATTTTATTCCCTTTAATTGATAGGATTTCAAACATGTTTACTCATTACATTTTTTAAATACATTAATTCAATGATAACAAACTAAGGGTTTAATAAGAAAAAAAATTGTCCCATTTTGATTTGTCTTTGATTGAAAAGTCGCAAGTCAAATCCAACCTTGTGTTCCTTATTTGTTTGAAAACACTATTTGTTACTGCTTTTCCTGCATCGTCATTCGCACTTTCTATCGAGTCCTTGGAAGTACACTCACACACACTGATTCACGCGGGGAGTGTCTCACACTCTCCCAAACCTTCTTTTGGATTCCTTAGTTTCAGAGTTGGTATAATACGTTTAGTGCACCTTCTCGCAAAACTTCAGTCCACTCTTAAGTGTTTAGGAAAAACTCTTACTCTAGAAAGTAGGTCATGTTGCAAACACCTTAGGCAATACGGTCATCGTCTTTGCAATTAGGAAGCCGCTCTTTGCCAAAGGTTATACACCTGACGATATATTTTTGTGAAAGTCGATGTAAATGATTCAAACTAAAATCACAGAGCTGGAGGAATTTAATGATTTCACAGAGCTACCCATCAACAGAAGGATATTGGTAAGTCCATTGACCATAAGTGCAAGAATATTCTTAAGACTCTTGAGGTTGCACATCTTCTCATCATTAAGGAACGTGAAAAATAGAAAGGGAAAAGGTTAAACTGGAATATCTCTTCAGGATATATGGTCGCCTTGAGAGTTTTGATGAATACAGTGAGGAATTTGCTTGAACCCGCAAGCAATGGATACGCACGCGGCCAAAGGCCTTTGTGTTGGAAATTTTGGGTGCAATGGTCTTCTCGATGTGATTTCATTCCATCGATATCAACATTCTCCCCATAATTGTGGACCTATTTGTTATGCTGCAGGGCTACTCCTTGGTACACATAGTTCTTGCTGAGGTGTTTCGATCATTGTCAGCATGTACAAGGGGACATGTTTTTTTATGAATAGTGAAGCATGAAACCTATGATTTTAGACAGTTTTGAGAAAAGTTAAGAAAATATTAAGTTGGGCTAAGTCCCAAAGATAACAAAAGTAACAATTTGAGCAAAATATATTCTTTTAAGTATAAGTATATAATTAATACTTTTGGGAGTAGCACTGAGCACAAATATGGTTAAGAGTAATAATTACTCGAACTCATAAACTACATAGCCAACGTAGAATAGAATTATACCAAGAGTACAACTCTTCACTGTCACGACCCGGATAGGGGGCCTAGATGTGACCTGGAGAAAGAGGACCCGAAGACCCTCGATCAAGCCATCATAGCATCATTACACACATCATCGATTCAGAAGCGCGGAAGCAA
>JBCEWC010022237.1:0-10112 GCA_038996855.1 Solanum aculeatissimum | reverse complement strand
ATTGAGAGAATTTTGGTGAGGATTGAAGAGTGTTAGAATGACATAAAGGGGATTAGGGTTTGATTTAGGGGAGTTAGCAAACCTTAGAAAGCCTAAAAGGGGCATAGGATCTAATTAAATTATGAATTAACCATTAATGAAATGGACTAGATCACAGAAAATAGGGCCTTACGAAGGACCCCAAGGTGTCGTCCAGAGGCTCACGAACCATGTGCCTGTCTGTGAGACTTCACTTGGTCTCGGCTTCGGTTTGAACTCTCGGGGGACTTTTTGGACCAACTCACGAGGGGCATCACGGACTGTGTACATGTACACAGACCATGTACTGGTCCGTGAAGCATCACTTGGTCCGGAGTCCAGCCCCGAACCTTGATCAACTCTCTAGAGCAATCCACGGGACCCTTCACAGATCATGAAGTGGTCCGTCGGGTCACACTTGGTCCATGGCTTGGACCCCAACCCCTAGGAGCACACTGGACCAACCCACCGAGGCCACCAATGACCGTGAACCACCAAACAGTCCATGGTCCCACACCTAGACCCCAATCCGGAACCCTTTTCCAGCATACTTCCAATTATGGACAGTCTCACTGCATAGGTCATAACTTTGACATCTGAACTCCAAATTAAGTGAAACCAGTTGCGCTGCGAAGATAACTCAAAGAGCGGCGATTTGATATATAGTATCACACAAAATTCATCACGTACCAAAAGATATAGCCTCTAAAATCAGTGCTACTTAAACTCCCTTACAACCTTCCACCAAAATGATTCCTTTGAATCCGGCCACTTAAATAAAACCCATGGCTACCAAAATTCAACCATGACAAGTTCAACACTAACCTTGACCAACCATTATGAAGTTAAAAAATTTTCAGGTCATTACATCATCTCCCCCTTGGGAACATTCATCCTCGAATGAGCTAAAACTACGGCTTGAGGACAACAATCAAATAAGAGACATTTTTAACCACAACTCATAATGGACCATGCATTATTTCAAAAGTCATTCAAAACTCGTGTCAAAATATTATTTAAATTATTTTCGTGCTCATGTATGCATGCAATGCCATGAAACTCAAGAAGCAAAGAATTAGGATAATACAAGGGATAAAACCTAGTACCTTAGGCTTGAGTAGATTGGAAGAGATAGGGGTATCGCTCCATCATGTCCAACTCCGCTTCCCACGTTGCACTCTCCCCATCTTGGTTCCTCCAAAACACCTTGACCAAAGCTACCTCCTTGTTGTGAAGCCGCTTCACTTGCCTATCTAAATTTTTGACCGACACCTCTTCAGAGTTCAAATTCTCCTTAACCGTCACACCTTTCAAAGGTGTAATCGCCTTAGGATCACCAACCAACTTCCTCAAAAAAGACACATGGAAAACCGGATGAATGGAGCTCATGTACAAAGGCTAATCCAACCTATAAGCCACATTGCTAACCTGCTCTACAATCTCATAAGGTCCGACGTATCGGGGACTCAATTTGCCCCTTTTGCCAAAATGCATGATACCTTTCATGGGGGACACTTTCACATACACCTATTCACCAATATGTAATTCAAGATCCCTCTTCCTAACATCCGAATAAGACTTTTGGTGACTTTGATCCGTCTTCAATCTCTCCCTAATCAACTTCACCTTCTCAATGGCCTCAACAACCAAATCCCGGCCTAACAAGGCCGCCTAACCTATTTCAAACCAACCAACCAAAGACCTACATCTCCTACCATACAAAGCTTCGAATGGAGCCATACTAATACTAGCATGGAAACTATTATTGTAGGCAAACTCAATGAGTGGTAGATGATCATCCTAATTTCCTTTGAATTCCAACGCACAAGCCCTTAACATGTCCTCCAATGTTTAAATTGTCCTTTCGGCTTGCCCATCGGTTTGAGGATGAAATGCGGTGCTCAACTTAACTTTAGTACCAAGTCCCTTTTGAAAAGACTCCTAAAAATGAGAAGTAAATTGAGTACCTTGATCCCATATAATGGACCTCAACACACCATCCAATCTCACCAACTCCTGAATATACACCTTGGCACACTCCTCGGCACTATAGGTAGTCTTAACCAGTAAGAAGTGAGCCAACTTGGTCATCCTATCAACCACAACCCATATAGAATCGAATTGTCTCTGAGTACGGGGTAACCCAACCACAAAATCTATGTTCACATCTTTCCATTTCCAAGTAAGAATTTCGATATCTTGGGTCAAGCCACCAGGCCTTTGATGTTCCACTTTTACTTGTTGGCAATTAGGACATTCCGACACAAACTTGGCTATGTCCTTCTTCATACCATGCCACCAATACAACTCTCTTAAATCTCGGTGCATTTTGGTAGATCCCGGATGAATAGAATATTGAGAATTATGAGACTCTTTCATGATAATCTCCCTTAAGCCATCAACTTCCGGAACACACAAATGACCTTGGTACCGTAGCACACCATCTCCCCTTTCGGAGAAGACCTCAATCTTTCCATCGGCGACCAACTTCTTCAACTCTACCAAGGAAGGATCTAGGTCTTGTTTCGGCTTAACATCAACTACCAAGGAAGACTCAGATCCACCTTGAACAAGAATTTTACCATTATCAAATTTGGCTAAACTCAGACCCAACCTAGCCAAACGATAAGTATCTTTCACTATCTCCTTTTTCCCTTCATCCACATGTGATACACTTCCCATCGAGAGCCTACTAAGGATATCCACCACAACATTAGCTTTTCTGGGGTGATAAAGAACGCTCATATCATAATCCTTGAGGAGTTCCAACCATCTCTTTTGACTCAAATTAAGGTCTTTTTGGGTAAACACATATTGCAAACTTTTGTGATCGGTGAAGATATCCACATGAACCCTATACAAATAATATCGCCAAATGTTCAAAGCAAACACCACCGCTGCCAATTCGAGATCATAGGTCAGATAATTTTGCTCATCCACCTTCAATTGCCGAGACGCATAAGCTATCACCTTACCATGTTGTATAAGCACAAAACCCAAACCAATACGCAATGCATCGCAATAAACCACAAACCCATCTAGCCCATTTGGCAAAGTCAAAATCAGAGTCGATGTAAGTCGATCCTTCAAAGTTTGGAAACTTTTCTCACATTCATTTGACCACACAAACTTGTCCTTCTTTTGAGTCAACTTAGTCAATGGAGACGCTATAGGGGAAAACCCTTCAACAAACCTTCTATAATAACCGACTAAACTAAGAAAACTTTGAATATTAGAAGGAGTCAATGGTCTAGGCCAATCCTTCACCGCTTCAGTTGTCATGACTTGGATAGGGGGCCTAGATGTGACATAGCGAAAGAGGACCCGAAGACCCTCGATCAAGCCATCACTTGTTGGCGATTCGGAAACTCCGACAAAAACTTAGCTATGTCTTTCTTCATGCCATGCTACCAATACACCTCTCTCAAATACCGATGCGTCTTAGTGGATCCCGAATGAATAGAATATTGGGAGTTATGGGCCTCACTCATGATAACCTCTCTAAGACTATCGACATTCGGAACACACAACCGGTCTTGGTACTATAGTACACCATCTCCCCCTTGGAGAAAACCTCTATCTTATTTTTGGCAACTAACTTCTTTAACTCAACCTACGAAGGATCCAAATCTTGTTTTTCCTTGACATTAACAACCAAAGAAGACTTAGAGCCGTTCTGAACAAGAATACCACCATCATTGGAGTCAGTCAATCTAACACCCAACCTAGCCAAACAGTGCACATCCCTTACCAACTCCCTGTTTCCTTATCAACATGAGACACACTACCCATGGATAGTCTACTAAGAGCATTCACTACAACATTCACATTGCTGGGATGATATAGGACACTCATGTCATAGTCCTTGAGTAGTTCTAACCACATCCTTTGTCTTAAGTTAAGATCTCTTTGGGTGAACACATATTGCAAAATCTTATGATCGGTGAAAACATCTACATGAACCCCATACAAGTAATGTATCCAAATCTTTAAAGAAAAAACCACCGCCGCCAACTCAAGATCATAGGTCAGGTAGTTTCGTTCATGCACCTTTAATTGTCGAGATGCATAAGCTATCACCTTACCATGTTGCATAAGAGCACAACCCAATACAATTTGAGAAGCATCACAATATACCACAAACCCATCTATCCCATTTGGTAAAGTCAAAATGGGAGCCGATGTAAGTCGTCCTTCAAAGTCTGAAAACTCTTCTCACACTTATCCGACCACATAAACTTGGCTTTTTTTTTGAGTCAACTTAGTCAATGGGGATGCGATGGATGAGAATCCCTCAATAAACCTCCGATAATAACCAACCAATCTAAGGAAACTTTGAATATCAGAAGGGGTCAACGGTCTAGGCCAATTCTTTACAGCTTCGGTCTTTTTAGGATCAACTTTAATACCATCATCGGACATCACATGACCAAGAAAAGCAACTTCCCCTAACCAAAACTCATATTTACTAAAGTTGGAAAATAACTTCTTCTCCTTTAAGGTCGGAAGCACTAACCTCAAGTAAACCATATGCTCCCACTCATTTTGAGAGTAAATAAGGATATCATCAATGAAGACAACCATAAAACTGTCAAGGAATGACTTGAACACCTGATTCATAAGGTCCATAAACACCGCCAGGGTATTGGTAAAACCAAATGACATTAACATAAATTCAAAATATCCATACCGAGTCTGAAAATCTATCTTAGGAATATCACACTCCCGCACCTTCAATTGATGGTAAATCGAATGAAAATCTATCTTTGAGAAATGAGTGGCTCCTTGAAGTTGATCAAACAAGTCATCAATCCTGGGCAACGGGTACTTATTCTTAATAGTCACCTTGTTCAATTGCTGGTATTCAATGCACATTTGAAGTGGCCCATCTTTCTTCCTTACAAATAACACAGGAGCACCGCAAGGTGAAATACTTGGCCTAATAAAGCCTTTCTCTGATAGGTCTTTCAATTGGTCCTTCAACTCTTTTAACTCAGTCAGGGACATACGATAATGAGGAATGGAAATAAGTTGGGTATCCAGAAGGAGATCTATGTCAAAATCCACCTCTCTATCAAGAGGAATATCGGGAAAATCTTTGGAAAACACATTGGGAAATTCATTAACCACTAGAACCAACTCAAGAGTAGGTGAATTAGTCTCCATGTCTCTAACCCTTATAATATGATAGATTCACCCCTTAGAAATCATCTTCCAGGCTTTGAGATAGGAAATAAATTGACCTTTCACAACGGAGTCACTATCCTCCTATACCAAAACAGGTTCATTAGGAATCTGAAATCTGACTTTTCTAGTTCTACAATCAACCGAGGCATACGATGTATGTAACCATTCCATCCAAAAAATAATATCAAAGTCAAACATATTAAGATCTACAAGGTCACTGGGAAAACCTTTATGCAACACTGGAGCAAGACAACCCTGATACATTTTTCGAGCAATAATAGACTCACCCATGGGAGTATAAACCGAATAAGGATCCCTCATGGTTTCAAGACTCAAACCAAACTTAAAAACCAACAAAGGAGTCACAAAAGATAAATTTGCACATGGATCAAGCAAAGTATAAACATCAAAATCAAAGACTTTTAACATACCAGTCATCACATTCGAAAGTCTTCTCAACCTCCTAGTGTGCATGCCAAGCATAGAACTTGTTGTTTCTGTGAGCATTTCCTGGAGAAACCCTTTTTTAAACCTGACCACCCAGAGTTTCTTGGACTTGACCCTTTTTGGCAACTTTAGGATAGTCAGAGACCCTATGGCCCATGTTACCACACCCGTAGCAAGCACCTGTATCCCTACAGCATCTCCCAGGATGGTTCTTCCCACACTTATCACACCGAGGAAACATTGTACCTCCCCCGATCTGTGCCTTAGGAGGAGGCACCCTAGCATCAACAGACCTTGCATTAGAACCTTGGCCTTGTTGAAAGTGACCATTTCCACCACCACTCCTAGAGTTAGAGAACCCACCATCCTACCGGGCCTTCTTAAAATCATTCACCTTTCTCTCCTTGAGTTTCTCACCCTCAATTAGTTCAACATAAGTCATAAGCCTAGAAATATCCGTATCCTGAATAAGCATGGTGGTGCAACATTCCTTCACTACCTAATCAAAGACCCAGAAATAAACTTGTGCATCCTTGCAGGGGGATCAACCATTAGCATGGGAGCATACTTTGAGAGCTTTGTGAACTTGAGAGAATAGTCTCTCACAGACATGTCACCTTGATTGAGGTTAATGAATTTGGTCATCTTGGCCTCCCTAAGTTCAAGAGAGAAGAAATGGTCCAGAAACACAAACTTGAACTCTTTCCAATCAACCTTATCATCAACATCCCTCTCAACCAACCACTGATTGCACCAAACCTGGGCCGCATCTTTCAACTGATAAGCAACCAGTCCAACATTCTCTTCAAAACTCACACCCATGACATTCAACACTTTAGTAAGCTCATCAACAAAGTTTCGAGCATCCTCATCAACCTTTGAACCCAAGAACTCCGGAGGATTCATCTGAGTGAAGTCTCTTACCCTAGAGGCTGGAGTTTGACCATGAGTAGGATTAGCCGGCCGAGCCTGATTGGTCACCACTTGAGCCAACATAGCAAAAACATTTTGGAATTCAACAAGAGTCACTTTCTCCCTCATAGGCTCTTGAGGGGCTTGTTTCTCATAAATCGGGGCCTATCTAGGGAGAGGAGCTCTTCGTGGAGTCATCTTCTAAAAGAGTGACAAGAACACCAACATTTTAGGAAATTTATAAAATAGTTCATAGCATGACATAAGAAGCAACAAAGTGAGATAATTCCTAAAACGTCACCATAGCCTCTCACTCATAGGTATCGCGCGCATCACACCCATGAATAAGACTCTACTTGATGTGATATATTGGACTCTGAGGACCATTTATAAACCTAATGCTCTGATACCATCTTTGTCATGACCCAGGGGTAGGGCCTAGATATGACATGGAAAATAAGAACTCGAGAGTCCTCAATCAAGACATCTTAGCATCAACTTACACATCATCGGTTCAGAAGTGCACAATTTAACAAGAAGCACATAATTCTAAGGGATTGCGGGATTTGGACTCAAGCTATAGGGATATTATTAGGAAGGGGATTTACATGAATCACATAGCACATATCAAATACGTTTTAAGGGTCGGGTAAGTATGACTCAAGCTATGGGGAAAGAGGGGACTTGGGACTTTCCACATAATCACATCCTCATTAAAACATATCATAATAACATAAGCATAGTCATAGTCAAAGCATGATGTAGTCATATCATCTCAATCAAATATATAATAAGGGCGTACAATATAATCCGATATGTCCAACAATGCCTCTACATAGGATAAGATGGGGTCCATGACATATCCCAGGCTCACCATCAAGTCATAAGATAGAAAATACATAACAAATCATAAGGTAGAAGAAGGTGGGTATTGCCCTAGAAATAAAGGACTGACCACTAGCAATAATCCGAGATCACCAAGCTAATCATCCAAAGGTGGATAGGTATGGTCTCTGATCCCTACATGGTTAGATCATGTAGATGAAGAATATGGGTTAGTACATAAAATGCACTAAGTATGCGGGGATGCAACATATATGAACATGACCAACTTGTAAATTAATGTTAGATGAGAAGGGAAAATATATAGAAAGAGAATATAGGAAAGAATAGTATATCAATATGCCATGAAATCCATGATGCATGCAATGCCAAAATACTTACATATATAAAGGGGATGTGACCATAATCGACATCTCAAACCCATGTGAGCTACAACATGAATTCTCCTAATGAAGCCTCCCATCGGATGAGAGTAGACTACTTTCCAAAGGTAATCTACACCACACCTTATGACCCAGTCATTTTAGTGTGATGACCACCTTCCTTACGACCCGATCATTTCAGAAGAATTTCCAAATCATATCATATCATATTGTAACCGTAACTTATGACTCGATCATTTTGGTAAGGGTTACCATATCCTATATTGGCACATAGTTCAAGAGAAAGAAGTGGGACCCTTGGGGATAACCCACTTACTACTCCAATCACATTCGATGCTAATTCATCATCCTACAAGAATACATATACATATACATGATTTCAAATGAAAGATAAGTACTTTGAAATCAAACCATGCATATTTGGGCTTAAAGGCCAAATCACTTGCTTTACATTCATGCATACGTGACTAAAAAGTCAAACACATTTCATAATCATACTTCATTGGGTAAAGAGACAAATGCATTTTCATGTCATACTTCATGCATAGGAGTAGCTCCATACAAATCATTCATATTGGTGTAAACACCAATATTTTCTCAAAGAGCCAAAATATAGACATTATGTGATCACATTCTTGTCATAACCCATACTTGTTCAAAATCATAGTCATAAACATATTTGGAAGTTAGCCCACATCAAAAGCTTCATACAATCCATGCTTATGAATGCAAATGCCATGAATGATGATGAGAGTAGCATAGGCAAATAGAATTCATAAATTAAACTCATAATAAGAAGAATCCATATGAAATTCAAAGTTGAATCAATAATTAAAACTCAATTAACATTACCCATGCACTGATTAAAGCTTAAAGGGACATGCATAATTGAAACTTCATAAAACCAATGGAATTCAACAAATTAGGGCTTAATTCACTTTAAAATTAACAATTAAATACAACCCATACATCAATTTAATCAAAACAATAATGAATTTAAAGACCCATTTGCAAAGTAACCATAAATTCCATAGAAATTGAAGAAGAGGAGTTTTGGGTCTTCATGGTTGAAAGAAGAACCATGAATGAATCCCACATACCTTGATTAACTAGAAACTTTAGAGAGAAGAGAGATTGAAAAAGAAGACTTCCTTGATGTAATGACCCGAAATTTTTTGAAACTCCTTATGGTTGATTTTGTATGATTTTATACTGGTGATGGCTGAAATTTGGTAGCCATGGGTTGAGTTTAAGTGGCCGAACGCAAAACGGATCATTTTGGGGCCTACAGAGGCCATTTGGACAGTGAGCTTCACAGAATAATAACTTTTGATGTGGGTTGAACCGTGTGGGATACTGCATATCAAATTGAAGCTATTTGAAGTATATTATCAACTCAACTTGTCTCACTCAATTCCAAGTTCGTATGAGAAAGTTATAGCCCAAAGAGTGAGACTGCCTAAAATTCAGAAGACACTGGAGAGGGGCCCTAAAAATGGCCCAAGGCATGGGAGACGGACTGTGGTACTGTTCAAGGTCCATGTGGGGGTCCTTTAGAAGATCCAGAGATTATGGGGTGGCCATGACCCACCCCACAAAGTAAGTTAAGGTCCACGGACCACCCCACGGTCCAGGAGACCTCAAACGGACCGTTTGGTGGTCCGTCAAGTTGGGCAGAGGCTTGGCCAAGCTGTGGTTCATTTAAATGGATAAGGCAAGGTTCAAGGGGCAGGTGGATTGACCTAGTTTCATAGTAGTATTGTCAAGATTGATTCAATATTGCCAGGGATTAGATGTAAGTGATTTAAGGCAAGAACTTCATTTTTGGACTGTTTTGGGACCTCCAAGGAAATGTGTGGGAAACTTTATATCAAATTAAATCTCCTTGAGTTATCTTCGTAAAGCAACTAGTTTCACTCCATTTAGAGCTCGGATGAGCAAGTTATGATCGTTTTAGTGAGACTGCCCGAAACTGAAAATTTACCTCAGAAAATTTTCTAAGTGAACTACCACGGACCGTGTGGTGGCTCAAGGTCCGTGGAGTGGTCCATGGGTTGGAACAGTAAGCTCCTAGGTTCGGGGATCAAACGAACTGACCAAGTCAAGTCTCATGGACCATCACACGGTCTGTGAGACTGTTCACGGCTCGTGAACTGGACCGTGAGGTGGTCCAGTGAGCTCGTCGAAGTTCGGGGTTGGAATTTGGCTAAGTATTGTCTGATGGGCAGTTGAACAGCCAGTGAATAGTATGACGGGCACTGTAGCAACCGTTTGACTCTGCTTAGTCTTGAAAAGTCCATTTCATTAAGGGTATTTTCGTGA
>JBCEWC010022236.1:0-10113 GCA_038996855.1 Solanum aculeatissimum | reverse complement strand
TTTTGGCTTACCTATCTTGATGTGCTTGGGTTACTGTTAAGTAGGTCATGACCCAAATGGTTTAGGCTTAGTTTTTAAGACGTTATGCTGCCCAATCTTTTGGTCTCTAGTTAGTTAACTAGTATGTCCAGTGGCTTACTCGTGTACCGAGTGCCGCCACGCCTCCCCTTCTTATGGGGTGTGACACATAAGTTTGAGCTTTTATGAAAATGTTATTTACATTGCATTGATGCTTTCATATTAGGGCTAAAAAGTATCATGTCATTCCTCTCAAGGCATAGTTTTATTATATTTGAGGATGAATGTTCCCAAGGGGGAGATATTGTAACACTCCTCAACATAGCTCGAAAAGACCCTATGATGTATTTCTTGAATATATTAAAATCTATGCATTATTTTGAAAATTTGACTTTGTATTCTTTTTTAGGTGGCTAAATTGTGCAGGAAAAGGGTCACCTTTAATTTTTAGGACACCCGTATCAAAAATAATTTTTCGAATGAAATTGTGCAAACCAGTACGGTGCACGACAAGTCCGTGTTGCGCCCCTGGCCCCGCATAGTTCAAATGTTTTTGAGTTTCATTTCTTGCCTAAGAAGTTAGTTGGGACCTTCCCAACACCTATATATATGTAAATGCACAAAATCTCTCTTATTTTTAGACCTAATTCTCTCTCTAAACACCCCTAAATCCTCTGAAAACTTCTCTCTAAAAAACTCCTTGATTAAAGCTCTTTAATTTCTTGGAGATCAAACTTCCTCTATTGAAGATAATCTTATAAAAAGGATTCTCAAAGTTTTGGATATCTGCATTGGCAAGTAGATTCCTCTTTTCCCAATGGAAGGAGTTCATTAGACTTTTCCAAATGGAAGGAGTGCATTGGCCTTTTTCCAATGGAAGGAGTTCATTGGATTCCATGTAGTAGCTCACCTGGTCTATGTTAGTTATGGTCTTCTCCCACATATATATGATATTATGAAGTAATGTTTTATGGAAGTTTTCATCAAAACATACTCATGCATGTCATATTGAGCTTATATTCTATTGCATATGATTATGCATCTTGTTTATGCAACTTGTTATCTATTGTTGTATTACACCCCACATACTAGTATATTCTAATACTAACACGTATTTTTTTGCCTACATAATCTAACTATTGTTGATTAATGTCTAATGGAACCCATTATGGTTGGCTAGTGACAATAATGGGTCTTACTTATGTGGCCATGTCCAAAGGAATAGAATTGGTTAAGTTTTCTTGACGTTTTATGGAGAGTACTGACTTTGAATGGATATTCTTCTTGGTACAATAAGAACTGTGAGGATGATGACCTATCAGAACGAAGATCTTCAAGTTATCTTCGCAACATAATTGGTTTCTCTCGAATTGGAGTTTGTATGTAGAAGTTATGGCCGTTAAGGTGGGACTGTTTGTGCCTGAAAATGTTCTGGAAAAGGAGGGTCAAAGCTACCATTCATCCTCCACATGGATAGCTTGGGTTCGTAAAGAACATTATTATGGTGAGTCCTCCATTTCGGGGGCAATATCCTACACTCTATCTTGCTTATGTTGAGATACTAGTACCTTACTTTCGTTGTTGAGGGTCTGCAATGATCCCGTAGGTCAATTCTATACCTTCTATATTTTTCTATTGTTCTGAGCTTTTGTATAGAGACTTTGAACTTATTATGACCCGTTGGGACCGTTGGAATGGCCACTACGTGTTTTGGTTGGGAATTGTGCAAGTTTGTAGGTTAGTAAGTAGTTAAAGCTGCTAAAATGAGTTTTTTGTTAAAACTTTGGTAAATGGCCTCAGAATATGATTTTGATGGTTCCTTTAGTTCTGGAATGGACATTTTGTGCTAAGAGGGTGGTTGGTTTGAGAATGGAGGATTCCAATATGGTTTTGAGCTGAAAGTTGCAAAATGAGTTCAACCAATAGCTAAAAAGTACATTTATGATAAACCCAACTTAACACACTCAAAATCAAAAACCAATGGCATGGTCAGCTCCAGAATGTCAAAAATAGTCTGAAATGACCTTCCACCAGTCGTCAGGGTCATCCGGTTGCTTTTTAACCTCCTCAGTTCTTTTAGCTTATTTTAGCCAAAAAGAAGTGAGGTACTCACTTTTTAATAAAGGGATCCATTGGAAAATTTACTACACTATTAGATCCAGAATGTTGAAATTAGTGTGGTTACACTTCTCATTTGTGAAAAACAGACATTGGGTGCCACAGGAATGGCCTAGAGAAGATTAGAGCTGAGCTAGTGCAACACCAATAAGAATTGCACTCCATGTTCACAGAGATCAATACCACGTTCGAGGAGGCCAAGGATAGCAGTGTTCCGCGTTCATGGAGAAGGGCAAATGCCCCAGTGCTCCACGTTCACAGAGAAGGGCGGTGAAGCCTATAAATGTGCTTCCGCACATCGCGAACAACCTACTTACTAAATTTCTCAAGGTTGTAAAACGAGTTGTACAACTTTGATTTTGGTGATTCAAAAGTCTATGTGACTCAGAGTTTCACAAAAAATATCATAGAGAAGTTGGTTTTGGGAGTTAGCACGCGTTTTGAGGTAAATTCCCTATTTTTGCTGCTGTTGTTACCAGTTTTGGTGGAAACTTTATATCTTGATTTTTCTCCTAAATCTTGATGGAATTAGACAAATTTTGTAGCTTAAACTTTTCTACTTTCTGAGGGGAACACATTGATTAGCTGGGTGTTGGCTATAGTTTTTTGGTTTTCGAGAATTTAGATCAAAGGTGTTTTGAAAAGCATGTTATTTTGGTAAAAGTTTCTTACTCCGTATTTTAGACTTTTCGCGGTCTTTTGGGGTCTGTTTTGGGACAAATTTTTGGTTGTAGGCTTGGGGTATCGTGGGGGTCATTTTATGAATTTTTATTCAGGATTTTGGGCGTGTGGTCCATTTTTCCAATTTTGACCCTTTTTGCATAATTTTGCCCATTTCTTATGATAATACAACCGAAATGATCGTGTTGATATTGTGAACTATATTTTAACAACTGAGCAATATTGAGAGGCCATTGGAAGAGGAAAATCCCAACTAGAGTGATTCATATTTCGTGGCATCGACAACCACGTAGGCTAGGCTTTTCCCTACCCTTAGACTGGGTGTAATTTCATTCATGTTGAGTTTCAATGGATGCTATCTGTTAGCTGTACCCTATATGAGTGATATGTTTTATGGTAGACCAGTACCCCATATTTTTTTCTGTAAATTTGATATATTTAGATGCTACTGAGTATAGGGGATCCTAATAAAGGTTGTATATGGGCTGATACCGTGAGATAGGTATGTATTCTAACCTACTGATGTCTGTGAGAGTATGCTACCAATACTTCTAAGATATGTTGATTTGTTGACTTTTGACGTACTAGGGCATGTTATGAGCTAGATGTGCACCTGTTGGGCTTAGTTATTATGAAAACTTCTGATGTCTTTATTATTATTAATTTACACTTTTGTTACCTATGATGGGTTGGGGTAAAACATGATTAAACCTACTTTTATTTTGAACATTGTGATATGTGCCCTGTGCACTGTGGTTCGCTGTTAAGTTCTGATTCTGTGTGATTGAGACAGAGGTTGAGTTGTGGCTATCAAAGGGGTGGTGGCACTTAGAGATACCTATGTGGTGAGCGTCATTGCCTACGTTGATCTAGGCACAATGTTATTTTGGAATTTATATATCTAGATGTACTATTTGAGTGAGTGTGACATCACATCCTCGAAGACGCTCCATGTCATCATTTGAGCTATGGTGGCCACATCTGTGGAGACCGGGTCCTAGGTGAAGCTCCCTGCAAACCTGAGTTTCGGTTGCCACGACTGTAATGCCTGGTGGCAGATGCTGATTCTATAGACTACGCACTGACTGAGTTTTGGGTCGAGTACCTCAGTAACTTCATTTTAGGGGGCAAGGCCCCGTGATCGATATTTTGAGTTGTGACACACTATTATGTGAGGGGGATTCTTTTTCCTATGAAGGATGCATCCCACCGTTCCGTATGTATAATTTGGATTGAGTTCCATGTGCTACCATAGGATTGAGGATCTAGTTGTTATGTGATTGATTACTCATGGATCCACATACCTTTTCACACCTATTTGGGCGTGGGTGTACCATCCAGGCTTAGATATTAGGGTCTTACACCCACATACAACCAACCTTGTTCTAATGATGGTTCCATGGGTTCTGTGATTGTTCTATGGATTTTGATGATGTTATGGAAATTCCACATTATGCGCGGGTGTACCTCCCAGGCTTATGGGGGCTCGGGTGGCGTACAAGCATAGATAGTATGGCCTTACACCCATTTATAGTATTATGCTTTTGGTTCAATGGCAGTCACAGTATGTGCTTTCTCAGTTCTCGGCAGAGGGTGTGTTCTATTACTGTGAGTGGTTCAGTTTAGATTATGGGGTGATATGATGTGTCTACTACTTTTAGATACATTTGAGCTTCTTCATGCATTTATTTCATTCAGTCGGTCAATGATGCCTACTGGTGCCTTTTTTCTAGTACTCACCCTTACTTCTGCATCTTCCTATAGTGCAGGTCCTGGTAACAGTTGGGGACACTGATTCTTAGGGGATCTTGAGTTTGCGAAAACCTTGATCAAATATTAGATTCACCTACCCTACCCATATAGATCTATCACCTTTTGAGTATTTTCAAACATTCATGCCAATTACTACTTGTATGTCTTTGTATCTTCCATTGAAGTTATTTAAACTCTTTTGTTCTTTGCGTTTTTACCATTAAAATTCACCCACGTGCCTAGAAATGTGTGTCTTATACTTTGTGATTATTTTCCCCTCTTATTAGCTGTGTTTGGGGCTGTTTTAAGACTGTAAAAAAGTGGTGTTCTTGCTGGTTATTATATGTTTGCAGCTGGTTTTTTCAGGTAATCATTTTGGGGATCTTTTATGACCATTTTGACAAAGTTCTATGGATGTTTCCTCGTGTAAATGCTATTCGGAAAACTTGGACACTAATGTTCAATTATGGGCATTTTGTAGGTGTTTGTAAGCTGCATATATATAGTTGTTGAGAAGCTTAGGACGTGAGGAACAACTATCATGAATAAACTTTGGACATTTGGACGTCTGTTTGAAAGGTATGTTAAGGCTAAGCTGCATCCCTTCTTTTAGCATGAAATCCGAGAAATTCCCAAAACATCAAATAAAATATTTTACTATTCTATTACTAGAAAGACCTTCCGTAAAAGGCATTGGGATCGCAGCTGAATTATCTTCATAATGCTATTAGGTTGGCATTCTATTCATTCGATTAAACTAGACATTTTATATCTACATATCAATTTATTGGCTTTCTTAACTACCTGCCCTTATGTGGAGGTGTTGCACTTCTTAGTGTGGTGTCACTAAAAAAAATTAAGGTAGGTTACGAGGGGAATATAGTGTTCATAATCAGTCTTTCTTCCACACTAAAGCCATAATTGAAGAACTTAGAAAGTGACATGTTAATTTCCAGTAATCTCCAATATAACACTTCTATTTAAACTACTAAGACACTTTATTCTTTTTAAGTACTTTCTTTTACTAATTGACATAGAACTGAGTGTAAGCATTATGTGAAGCACCTTTATGAATATTTTCAGAATTAAGGCCTCATTCTAAATATTGAGTTCAGTTGTGAAACTTATTTAAAAGATATGTAAGATCCCACGGGTCATATGTATAAGTTACGACAATGATTATGATGTTATGAGGAAAAGTGTACCAATGAGCCAAAATTGGCTAAATTCATGTTATGGCCTACTACGTGCACTCAATATTCATATCATACATTGCACGTTATGCATGAACTTCCAACTATAATCGGAGGTATAGGGCCTATTTTCTCAACTGACTATATATATGTATATGATATGGATGGCCACAGGTTGGAAAATATGATGTCGGGTAGCTTTCAGAAAGGACCACCATTGCTAGCATTTGATTGGGTATGTCATCCATTACTACATGCGATTAATCAAATACACCATGCATATATGATCACTAGGAGGCTGAGGGTTGGCCATGAAGGTTATGTGAGTTTTGTTAGAGGTGGTACTTCTATTACCTTTTTTACTACAGTTAATTACGATTTTACTTTCTGCCTTACATAGCAATACATGTTTATTCATACTGACGTCCTATTACCTGGGGATGCTGCATTTTATTTCATGTGTGCAGGTTCAGGTAGGGACTCAGATCGGCTCCTCCACTTGGATCCCAATTCAACTATGAGTTGGTAAGCTCCTCCTCTTCGTGGAGCTTTCATAGGATGCTTACTTTTTGTTATCAGTTTTGTATAGTCGGGGCCATTTCCTGGTAGTGTTAGTGACTCTCTTAGAGGCTATTGTGGACATGTTATTTTGGGTTGGTTTTCTTGTGCCTTTCTTTCTCCAGTCATAGGATTGGTATGTATATATAGTGTGTGACTGTACTCTGTTGTTGCATCCTTGTCGGCTAAGCCAATACTTTAACCTTTTTGGTTTACTTATCGTGATGTACAGACTTATTGTTGTCCAGGTCATGACCTAAATGGTCCAGGCATAGTTTTTCAGATGTTATGCTGCCCGATCTTTTGGCCCCTAGTTGAGTAGCTAGCATGTTTTGTGTCTTACTCAGCCAAATACGGTATCGACTGCTAGTCGCCCCCCTTTTTTTTGGGGCGTGAAAAACATGGTATAAGAGCAGGTCATGCCCTAGGGAGTCCTCAGTGCTGTGTCTAGTAGAGTCTTGCTTATGGGTGTATTGTGCACCATACTTATAATCAGGAGGCTACGAGGCATTTAAGGATAGTTACAATTATTTCACTTAATAAATCATTCTATAGAGAAAAGCTATAGGTACATGTGAAATCTAAATCATGCTTTGTGGGTTTTTATTTAACGAGCTGCCTACTATCAGGAAATGTCACAACATGAGATAGGTATGGATCCGAGAGAAGGTACCAGACATTCCTTTCTAGGTCAGGGGGATATACTCCCCATTGAGGCATATAGTGAGTCTCTAGTATCCATAGTACCAGATTCACCAACACTTGTTGAGGCCCAGAAGATACAGTACCCCCGACCTGACCGAAGATTGGGGAATCAGAGGATGAGAGAGGTAGTTCAACTAATGACTAGGATGGTTCCTATTCATGAGAGACAACTAGAGGCGATAACAGACGCCCGAAGGGATCAGATAGAAAGCTCAAAGGTACGAGAGTTTCTTCACTTGGACCCTCTACTATTTACAAGATCTAGGCCCACTGAGGACCCCTAGGACATTATAGACCATATGTATAGAGTATTCGGGGTGATACATACCTCCAACACCAAGGTTATAGAGTTGGCTTCTTTTCGACTACGTGATGTCGCTATCTTATGGTATGAGGCATGGGAGAGATCCAGAGGGGCCTGATGCTCTAACAGCAGAGTGGGAGCACTTCTTTGAGGCATTTTTAACCCATTAATTTCCATGGGAGGTTTGGGAATCTCATCTTGATCAATTTATCACTTTGAGCGGGGGGGGGGGGGATCTGAGCATAAGGGAGTATAGCCTTAGTTTCAATTCTTTGGCTAGATATGCACCAGATATTGTATATACCATAGGCACCAGAGTTCATTGTTATATGAATGGTTTGGGGGATAATTTGATCAAAGACTATAGGATAACATTCTTACAGGATGGTATAGATATTGCTCGCATACAAGCTTTTCCTTAGACTACGGAGGACCTTTCTCATCAAATTCAGGATACCTGCAAAGACATGGATAAGAATAAGAGGGATCATACTATAGGGTCTTATATGGAGTCCCAGGGTGATTTTTGGCCCCTATTATTTTGATATCCACCTCGATCAGTAGGCAGATTCCCACCACAGATGCAGGGCAAGGATTTGATCATTATATTCAATCAGGATTGGGACAGAATTCATGCCAACCTAAGAGCCGGTGATAGGAGCATTCTGCACAAATGAGACAACCTACTCCTCCACGCACACAATGTGGGAAACTTCATACCTGTAGTGTAAAAAGGGTTCAGGTGCATGTTACCATTATGGACAGACAAGACATTTTATTAGTTAGTGACCCTTCAGTTAGTTCCTATTATGAATGAATTCTCGATGGTATTCTCTGATGAGCTTCCTTGGATTCTCCCCAAAAGGAAAATCAATTTTGCTATAGATTTTCTTCCTGATACACAACCTACATCCATGCATCCCTACAGAATGGCTCCTGTAGAGCTAAGGAAATTTAAGGAACAACTGAAGGATTTACTCGATAAAGGCTTTATTAGGCCAAACACACCTTCTGGGGGTGCTCCATTGCTTCTAGTCCAAAAGAAAGATAACTCCTTACAAATATCTATTGAAGGCAACTAAATAAAGTATTATAAAGAATAAGTATCCTCTTCCACAGATTGATGACTTGTTCGATCAGTTGTAGGGTGTCAAATATTACTCAAAGATCGACTTATAATCCGGGTACCACCAACTACGAGTCAGGGATATTAATATTCCATAGACAATATTTAGGACATGGTATGGACATTTTAAGTTCCTTGTCATGTCTTTTGGGCTTACAAATGCCCTAGTAGCTTTTATTTATCTAATGAATTGAGTCTTTAAACCATTCTTGGATGAATTTACAATTACATTTAGTAATGACATCTTGATATATTTATGGTTAGAAGCAGAGCATCCAGCCCACTTGCGAGCTATATTACAGACTCTACAGGACAACAGGTGATATGCTAAATTCTCTAAATGTGAATTTTTGTTAACTTTGTAGATTTTATTGGCCATGTTGTCATAGGTGGTGGTATTAAGGTCATGGACAGAAGATTGAAGCTGTAATGACCTATCCAAGACCCTTGAATATGACAGAGGTTCGTAGCTTTTTGCGTTTTGTAGGAATTATATGAGGTTTGTTGAGGAATTCTCTTCTATCTCTACACCACTGACAAAATTGATGCATAAAGTAGCTAAGTGTCAGTGGACTGAAGCCTGTGAATAGAGTTTTTGAGAGATAAAGAAGGGGCTTACTGTTACACTTATCTTGGCTTTTCCGGATGGAACCAAAGGTTATGTTGTATATTGTGATTCCTCAAGAATTACCCTAGGTTGTTTTCTTATGCAACATGGTAGGGTTATTGCATATGCTTCCACACAATTGTGAAAATATGAACGAAATGATCCTACTCATGATCTTGAGCTCCCTATAGTTTTTTTTCCTTAAAGATTTGGCGGCATTATCTATACGGGGTTCATGTTGATGTTTTTACCGACCACCAAAGCCTCCAATAGTTATTTAAGCAGAAGAAGCTGAACCTATGACAAAGAAGGTGACTAGAATTACTAAAGGATTATGATGTTGACATTTTATACCATCCTGGTAAAGCTAATGTTGTTGCTGATGCACCTAGATGGAAGTCCATGGATAGTCTAAGCCATATTAAGGCTGATAAGGCTAAAATGACAATAGATCTACGTCAACTAGCTAGGTTGCAGGTGCGATTAGTAGTTACAGAGGATGGAGGTGTACTTGTTTAAAATACAATAGAATCTTCCATTGTTACTTAAGTAGAAGAGCGATAACGCGAGGATTCGTAGCTTATGACATTGAGGGAAAGTATTCCCCAAAAATAACATCCTTTATTTGAGCTAACTGGAGATGGTACCAGGGCCTCTTATGTGTGTTAAACATCAGATAGCTCTATGTTGAGATCCTTTCTAAGGCCCATTATTCTAGATATTGAGCCCAACCTGGAGCGCCAAAAATGTATTAGGACCTTTGACAAATCTATTGGTGGATGTCACAACCTAGATAGGGGGTCCTAGATGTGACATGGCGAAAGAGGACCCGAATACCCTCAATCAAGCCATAATAACACCATTACACTCATCATTGGTTCGGGAACGCGGAAGCAAAACACATAGCAAGTAAGTTCTAAGGAATTGGGGACTTAGGACTCAAGCTATGGGGACAATATCGGGGATGGGACAAACATGCTTACACATAGCACATAGTCATTCACAATACCCATCATGCAAGTCAATATCATAACAAGAGGACATGATCATA
>JBCEWC010022235.1:0-10113 GCA_038996855.1 Solanum aculeatissimum | reverse complement strand
TGATGACGCTAAGCGGTTCGCTCGGGGGCTAGCAATAGTCTTCGAGTGCCGGCCACGCCTAGGGTACCCTCCCGGGGTGTGACATTTGAAGTTCGTGATCCAATGCCTCAAAACTTTGAAATTGAGATCAAGTCAAAAAGTTGGAATTTGGCACTTGGACTAAAAACATGAGACCTAAGTATGGGTCATGGTTCAGTTCACAGACCATACAAAGGCCTAGTGGATTGCGGATTTGGGTTTTGAAAAATTGTTTTGAAGTCTAGAAGTAAGCACGAAATGGTTTATGGGTGGTGGTATAGTTTATGGCTCACAGTAGGTTGTTCTAAATAGGGTCCTAGAAATTGGAATTTTTGTTATGTATGGGAGGGAACTACGAGGTGTTTTACTGCTCATTGTTCGTTTTACAAATCGTAAAATGATTTGTGATTTTGGGGCTTGAAATAATGGTTTCTAGATCGTGGTCTATGAACGACAGTATGGGTCGTACTATCCTTTACCGCCCATAAATGGGCATTCGTAGTTTGGTTCGACCAATTTAATGAAGGGCTTTTTGGTAAATTTCCATCCATTTTATTTCTAAACTATGTTGTTTTAAGCCTATGTGATCCCTAAAATGTGCCTATACTACCCTTCATTCCCAAATTATTCACCCCAAAATATTCTAACTCTCTCAATTCCCTCTTCCTCAAGTTCAAGAAAATACAAACCAAGGGTTTTAAATTCCTCCTCTCAAAAATCAAGGTTCTTCCATAGAATTTCCACCAAGGTATGTGGGTTTCATCCATGGGTCCCTTTTACCCATGGAGACCCAAAGCATTTTCTACTCCATTCTTTAATTTCAAGTATGCAATTCTTCTTGGGTTTTCATATTAAAAATTCCAAATGCTTTTATTATGAATTTATTGATGTTAGTTAGCATATATTATAATGAAATAATATTTAGTTTCATAGAAAGGGTGTTATTTATTGAATTCCTATATTATATTTGATGGGTTTCCTAAATTTGGTTCTAAAATGATGAAGATTATGATATGGTTTCCTTACATTATCTTTTAAATTGATGAATCCTACTACTCTTATACATGAATAGCTAGAACCTTTCATGATTCCATAACTTTTTATGATTTTTCTTTACTTATTGAATTAATGGTTATGAATTTGATGAAGGATTGCTTGGTTTTACTAAAATTCATACTTCCTTTATTATTATTGTATGTGAATCAAGTCTAAATTAAATGAATTTCATGAATTGGTGTATTGGCTCGTGTATGTTATTGATTTCGAGTAATGGATCTGTGATATGGTTTATGGGTTACCTCAAGTATGGGTTGTTTCTCATGGATATATATGAGTATGCATATTTTCTTAGAGTTTCAAGATCTTAAAGCTAAATTTACATGTATTATTGCATTGCATCATGAAATATCCCATGACATCACATGCTCCTAGAATACTACTGAAGTTAAGAATGGTTGAATAATTGAAATGTCATGCCCCAAGCCAAGGGCCTAGATGTGACACAGAAAATGAGAACCCGAAGGGATCCCAAACAAGCCTCTTAAGCATGAATAACACATCCTTGGTTTCGTGGAAGCATAAATGAGCAATAAACACGTAGCACATAATTTGTACGAGAAATGGGACTTTGGACTCATGCTATAGAGATGTTATACGAAAGACGATTAGCATGAATCACATAGCAAATACGTCTAAGGGACAGGTAAGTATGACTCACTCTATGGGTGTAGATAAGGACTTGGGACTTCCATCACATCATCAACAACGAGCATTAACACATAAAAGGAAATATGGACTAAGGGAATCCTCTTTCATAATACATGGAATAAAAGAGTCAGCTCAACACACATGTATAACCAAACAGCCACATATCCAACAACACCTCTAATATGAATAGAAGGGGGCCAAGACATCTCTCACACTCACCCTCAAGGGATAGTATCCAAAAAAATAGATAAGTCTAAATATAAGCTTGAAGGCAAATTGATGTTGTCCCTGAATGTGGAGGACTCACCAAGAAAATCTTCACTTAACCACATGGAGGAAGGAGATGGAAAGGAGAGTTGGTTTCTACATGGTTAGATCATGTTGGAAAAAAGTATGTGTTAGTACTTGGAATGTACTAAGTATGTGGGGTGCAATGCAACAAGGAACATAAGCCATAATTAAACAATATGAAAAATTTTAATCATCCGATATAAGCTCAATATGTCGTGTATGCTCAATACCATGATCGAAGGATGCATAAGGAATCATCATGTCACATAACATATCATACATATATGGAAAGGGACCATAACCTACATGTAAGACCAAATGAGCCACTACTTGGAATTTTGATGTTCACTCACACCAACATGGAGTGTTCTACCTTTCTAGGGTAACCAAAACATTCACCTTAGGGAACACCACCCTTTTCGATTAATGCCTCATAATCACCTAATGGGAATACCATCTTTTTTGGTTAACATATGATAAGAACCATAAGGGAACACCACCCTTTTCAGAATTCAATTTAACATGTGTCGTACGGGAACACTACCCTTTTTGGTCATTCATGCAACTTAAGCTATATGGATCCACTAGATAATTCATAAACCTATGGTAGCAGCATAATTATGGGACAATGGTTATCTAGCAAGGTCCGCTCGGTGAGGTCTCAATACCAAGGAATATTTAAAATCATACGTATTAACTTAATAAGAAAAGCATCATAACATCATAATATTTCTTTCATATAGTAGCTCATCATAACCAAAGCTTCATGTAACAACCCGAAATTTTTTAACCTTCTGATGTTGATTGAGATCTGATTTGAACGTATCATGGTTGGTTAATGAGCTTCATGAGTCTCTCTTGAATGGCCATATTCAAAGAAATCGCATTGGTTATGTTTTACATGATGTCTTGTGGAAGTAATGACTTTAAATTGCTATATATCCTTGAACAAGTAGAACTGGATATGCCCTGACTTATCAAATTAAATCTCTTTGCGTTACCTTTCTAACGCACTTAGTTTCACTTAATTCGGAGTTCGTACGAATAGGTTATGGCTTTTTTAGTAGGACTGCCTGTACAGGGATTTAATCTGGAAATTGGCTAAGGCAAGTTACCAGGGGATCCCATACGGACCGTGTGACCTCTCCCTGTCTGTGAGGATGCACTTGGGTGATGACTACTTCAAAAAACTTGGTTTTATGTGTGGAAAAGCCTTTAGGTGGCCCTTGGCCTTGTATGTGTGGAGTATTTGTCTTAAATTGGAGTTTTAGACCAAGACGCCCATCACATGAACCCCACACGGCTCGTATGACACTTCACTGGCTGTGTGGTGGCTCGTGATTAGACACTTAGCCTTGAAAATCATATTTTGTCCAAGACACTTCATACACTAACCCTTCACGGTCCGTGTGACATCAAACGGTTCGTGAAGTCATCTGTTTGGGCATTAAAGTGAAAAATTTTCAAAGTATGGAATCTCACATGGACCGTTGGAAGGGTCAACTTTAACTGGTCATATCTCTTATAAAATAATAAATTGGGTGGTCCATATCAAATTGAAGCTCTTTGAATCAGATTTCCAACAAAATTGGTTTCACTAAATTCCGAGTTCGGACTAAAACGTTATGCCCATTTTCGAAGGGATTGTCTGGGATGAGGCAGTAAGCCTCACGACCCGTGAAGAGGCTCACGACCCATTAAACTGTCCATGAGATCTACGGGTTAAACTTCTAGGTCACGTTTTATTGAGGTATTTTTGATAATTTAACCCATTCCCAAGGTTTTTTATGACCTTTAAACCTCTCCTAAGCCTCTAAATCAAATTTTATTCATCTTCTCACTTTCATTCCTCATTCAAATTCTCAAATTCAAATCCTAAAATACTCTCTACTAGTCTTGAGGTTGAAGATGCAATTGGGGATTTAAGGAGGTATTTATTCTTCTCAATTCAATTACTACTTCATTATTCTTGTTTATCTATGGTATGTGGGATTGATTCATGGTTCTCCTTTCAATCATGACGACCCAAAACTCCTCTTCTTCAATTTTTATGAAATTAAGCTTGCTTTAAATATGGGTCTTTAAATTTATTGTTGATTTAATTAAATTGAAGTATGGGTTGTAATTATTATATGATTTTAAGATGATTTAAATTCAATTATCATGGTTTGCATTGAAATTATGAAGATTTGAATATGCATTATTCCTTGAAAGCTTGTTTAGGCATGGAAAATTTAAATTGTGATTTAAATTGGAATTTTCTCATGGATTTCACTTGAATTTCATATTGTATTGTCGAATTAAGATTTAATCTCTATTTCCCATGCATTCATCTCATCATTCATGGCATATGCATACATGAAAACTTAATTTTGATGAAACTCTTGTTATGGGCTTAGCCCCACCTTGACTTGAGTTGATTTTTGGTAACACGTCGTATATGACTAGAATGTGATCACATCTTGTCTTGATTTAGCTCCTTGAGCAATTATGAGTGTTTACACCAATATGATATGAGTTGAATGAGCTACTCCTATGCGTTGCCCCTTGCATTGGATACTTGAACTCTTGTTTGGCTTTTTAGCCTAAATATGAAAAGACTTGAACTATGATTTGGCTTTTGAGTCCAACCTTGCATTGTGTTGATTTGAAAGAGAAATCTTTGTTTTGAAAAGCATGTAAATATGTATACATATTCTTGTGGGATGACGACTTAGCACCGATGGTATTGGAGTAGTAAGTGGGTTATTCCCAAGGGTCCCACTCGTTTCTCTCAAACTATGTGCCAAACATAGGTTCATGTTATGAAACTGAAATGGGTGGTATTCCCGTAAGGTATGATCATGGTATGTTATGGAAATTCCTTTCGAAATGGGTGTTGTTCCCATAAGGCAAGGTGAATGATATGATATAGAAATCCTTTCCGAAATGGGTGGTGTTCATGTAAGGTGAGGTTATTTCTTCGAAATGGGTGGTATTCCTGTAAGGAGGAGTAAGGTCTACCTTTGGCAAGAAGATCGCCCTTTCTTTTGATGTAGGGTGAAGATTGGGATTCCAAGTTGTAGCTCACTTGGACTTACATATCAGTTGAGGTCACATCCCCGCTACGACTATGATATTATCATATTCATACATCGTGGAGTTCATGGCATGTTGACATAATATCTTCTCTTGTTTATATACTTCTTTCTATATATGTGCCCTTTCCATCTAACATCGTTTTACAGGATTTCATATTCATATGCATTGCATGCCCGCATACTTAGTGCATTATATGTACTAACTCATACTCTTTATCTACATGATCTAACCATGTAGGGACCGGAGATGACATCTATCCACTTCTTGACGGTTGATTTGGATCTTGGTATATCATTAGTGATGAGTTATATGTTCCAAGGACAACATCCACCCTCTATCTAACTTATGTATGTTGATTACTTCCTTACTTTGAGGGTGAGCCCGGGAGATGTCTTAGCCCCCGCACTATTCTAGACTAGAGGCATCATTGGACATCACAAAGACTCCCGTACGATTATTTTATGTGATTACTTGATATGTTTTGGCGATGTATTATGTATGGAAGAGATGATTATGCTTATGCTATGTTTAATGAGGATGTGCTTATGTGGAAAGTCCCAAGTCCCTTCTTGCCCCTCTAGCTTGAGTCATACTTACCCGCCCCTTAGAACGTACTTGTTATGTGGTACATGATTCATGTAAATCCCTTCCCCGATGATATCCTCATAGCTTGAGTCCAAAGCCCCGCAATCCCGTAGATTTATGTGTTTTTTGTTATATTATGCACTTCCAAACCAATGATGTGTAAATTGATGCTATGATGGGTTGACTGAGGGCTCTTGGGTTCTCATTCGCCATGCACATCTAGGCCCTACTCTCGAGTCGTGATACTTCATCATATCAAAGATAGGGCTTCATAACTTTCATGTTTCACAACATGCATAATAGCCCATTAATTCACATCATTCAAAATTCATATATCTTGCCATAACGCCCTCAACATCATAGAAGCTTGGAATAAATTTTTAATCAACACCATGGTGGGTGTATATATATAACTTCAGACCCATGAAATTCATGAATATATGACATGAGAGGAGTAAAATGAATCACTTGAACACTTTTCAAAACGACCCTCCCAAACATAGTCATAAATTAGTTAGGGCATTATCAAACCCTTCATTATAATCCCAAATCTCACATAATTCTTCACTACAAAATAATGCATAGGGATGAACCATCATAAAATATTCCTTATTACCCTCATATGAAAGAGTTCACAAAATTATCATGTATTTCAATAGCTTGAGAAGACAAAAATGAGAGGGAATGGTTGAGCTTAATTAAGGGAAGGTCCCAACTAATAAAAACCCACATACCTTGGTAATTTAATCCAAAACCCAAGCTTTCTTTCTTCTTTTTGAAGCCTTGGAGGACTTTGCGAGAGTTCTAGACTTGGGTTTTGTTGGGAATGAATTAGAATGGGAGTGTTCAGAGAGTATAAAGCTGGAAAGTAAGGATCTGAGGGCCTAAACGATGTGGTATAACATTAAAATAATAGGAAATGTCGAATTTGACCATCTTAAAATATTGCTGGACAGGACAATAACACCCTATTTTTAGATCATCGTCAAACTTACGGGTCGTATGTAAGAGTCTCGTCTGATGCTATTTCAGACTATCAGAAACTTTTCCTTGAATCACATTTTATGACCCAACTTGTGGCTCATAGGTCATTTCACAGGCCTTCTGATGAGTAGAACATCCCACTTTAGAAAGTATCATTTTTACCAAGCCTGACCTTCATCCAACGAGCATCACTTACGGCCGGTGGAACTACTTATGGCTTGTAAGATCCCTTGTAACAACTGACACTCATAATATTTCAAGAACTCATTTATTGCACTATTTATGCTTCACAGAGGTGGAACCTTACAATATCTCCCCTTTGGGACATTCATCCCCGAATGTTACTAAGGCAAGCTCTAAAGAATGAAATACATGCACCATTTGTAAAATGCAACATACGCATCATGAAAATTTTCAATTCGTGCTTCAAAAATAGTTACAATGCAATTCTCAAAGTCACATAATTATGCATAAATGACATCAAATGACACGCAAGGAAATCGGGTTCTTAAATAGGAAGGTCATGGTACCTCAAGCTAGATTAGAATAGAAGAGATAGGGGTATCACTTTTTTATATTCGCTTCGGCTTCCCAAGTTACACATTCAACCTGTTGGTTCCTCTAAAGGACCTTGACGGATTCTATGTCTTTGTTACTCAACCGCTTGATTTGCCTATCCAATATCTCCACCAAGACTTCCTCATAAGTCAAATTCTCTTCAACATTCACCACTTCCAAGGGCACAAAGGAATTTGGGTCTTCAATACACTTTCTCAACATGGAGACATGAAAGACTGGATGAACCATGCTCATTTCCGTGGGCAACTCTACCAACATGCCTCGTGATCTAGTAGGGCCCTAAATACCTAGGGCTTAGCTTTCCCTTCTTTCCAAAATGGACCACACCCTTCATCGGCAAAACCTTTAAATACCCCCAATCATCAACTTCTAATTCAAGGTCTCTCCTAGTATCGACATAGGACTTTTATTGACTTTGAGTTGCTTTTAATCTCTCCCTTATCATTCTCACTTTGTCTAAAGCTTCCATAACCAATTTCAAACCCAACAAAGCTATATCCCTTACTTCAAACTATCTAACCGGGGATCTACAACGCCTCCCATATAAAGCTTCAAAGGGAATCATTCAGATGCTAGAGTGGTAGCTATTGTTATAAGCAAACACAATGAGCGGAAGATTCTTATCCCAAATACCCTTAAACTCTAAGACCCAAGAAAGCCCTTAGCATATCCTCAAGAGTTTGAATGGTTCTTTCGGCCTGGCCATCTATTCGTTGGTGAAAAATCATGCTAAGCTTAAATTTTGTACCAAGGCCTCTTTGAAAGGACTTCTAGAAGTGCAATGTAAATTGAGAACCTCGATGAAAAATAATAAATAATGAGACCCCATTTAATCTTACCAACTCATGAATATATATCTTGGCATAATCTTCGGCGCCATAAGTCATCTTGATCGGTAGAAAGTGAGTTGACTCCGTCATCCTATCAAAAATGGTCTAAATAGAATTAAAATACTTTCTAGTCTTTGGCAACCAAACCACAAAGTCCATACTGATTTCTTCCCACTTCCAAGTACAAATGTCTATATCTTGGGCTAGGCCACCTGACCATTGATGTTCAGCTTTGACTTGTTGTCAATTGTGAAAAACAGCTACGAATTTGGCAATATCCCTTTTCATATCACTCCACCAATAAACTTTCCTCAAATCTCTTTTCATCTTAGTGGAACCAGGGTGAATAGAATAAGATGAATTGTAAGCCTCATTAGAGATCAAGTATCTCAACCCATCCACGTCAGGCATACATAACCTACCTTGGTACCTAAGGACACCATCTCCCCCTTGGGACAAAACCTCCACCTTGCCATCCTTCACCAATGATTTGAATTCCACCAAAGTATGGTCAAGGTCATTCTTGGGTTTGACCTCTTTGATCAAGGAAGACTTAGAACCATCTACGACCACTGCACCACCACTTTTGGCTTCAACAAACCTAACTCCCAACCTAGAAAACCAGTGAACTTCCTTTACCAATACTTTCTTCCTATCCTCAATGTAAGCCACACTTTCCATGGACACCCGACTTAGAACGTCGGCCATAATATTAGCTTGTCTCGAATGGTAGTGCACGCTCATATCATAATCTTTAGGAAACTCCAACCATCTCCATTGCCTCAAATTTAGATCCTTTTAGGTGAACACGCATTGGAGACTCTTATGGTCGGCAAACGCATCCATATGAACCCCATATGAATAGTGATTCCATATTTTCAATACAAATACCACGACCATTAATTCAAAATCATGAGTAGGGTAATTACGCTCAAGCACCTGTAGTTTCCTAGAAGCATAGGCAATGAACTTTCTATCATGTATCAAAATACACCCCTACAAAATTCTTGAAGCATCATAATACACCACAAACCCTTCTAAGTCTTTCGATAGACCCAAAATAGGAGCTGATGTAAGCTTATCTGTAACAACCCAAAAATATTTGAAATCTACTTATGGTTGCAATTCTAGGATGTAATACAATCCATGTATGAGTTTTGGTGGCCACGGGTTGAGTTTTAGTGGCCGAATGCAAATTGGACTAGAAAGTGGCCTAGAGGGGCAGTTTGGATAGTCCACTTCAAATAGTCATACCTTTTGATGTGGGATGAACCATATGAGCTACTATATATCAAATGGAAGATATTTGTGTTATCTTTGCAACACAAGTAGTTTCAAGCAATTTGGATATCGTATTAGGGAGATATGGCCCAAACAGTGAGATTGTCTAACATTCGGAAGCCATTGGAGATAGGCTCAGAAATCTGGCCATGGACATTTGCACGGACAGTGAAACTTTTCACGGTCCGTCTAGGCTTCCATGGTATGTCACACTGATCTTGGGGTGTCATGGAACCACCCCTAAGCCAAGTGTAGGCCAACGGTTCCTCAAACAGACTGTTTGAGCTTTGACGGTCCATTCACTGCCTCGTTAAGTGAGGCAGTGGCTAGGCCATGGCTTGGATGCTGTTCTTGAAGCTAAGGAAGGTCAAACAGAGGATCTCACGGGGCATCACAACTTTAACGGACCATTTGGTGGTCCGTTAAATGTAACAGAATGTCTTCCGAGAGTTTCGTGGAAAATTAGGCTAAGTACAACTTGACGGTCACTTGAAAGGTCCGTGTGACCATTTGAAGACACTGTAGCTTCCGTTTGAGTGTAGTGTGCAGTGAAAAGTTCCATTTTATTAATGGTATTTTCGTGATTTAATGTTTTCCTAAGCCCTTTTTTGGTCCCTTAAGGTATCCTAAACCCCTAAATCATCCCCTAAACCCTCATTCATCTATTAGAAATCCCACAAACTCTCTCTTGAAATCTTAAGGCTCTCTTGACCTCCATTGAAGCTAGCTTGTAGAAATTGGGGAAGAAGATTGGTCT
>JBCEWC010022234.1:0-10113 GCA_038996855.1 Solanum aculeatissimum | reverse complement strand
ACCCATATTCTTTTCTACATGTTCTAACCATGTAGGGGACGAGGGTGATTTCTATATTCTTCCGGATGACGCTTGATTCTCTATTGAAGACTTGTTAGTGGTGAGCCCTATTGTTCAATGACAATAGCCACCATCTATCTACCTTCTTACTTCTATGTATTTACTTTCTAGACTTGAGGGTGAGCCTCAAGCTTGTCGAGGCCCCGCTCTTCTATGTAGAGGCATATTTGGACAAATCTTTACTCTTGTACGTTTTGGGTTGTATATTGGATCTTTGCTTATATATATATGATGCTATTTAGCATGTCTCATGATTATGTTCTCATGTTATGATATTGGCTTGAATGTTATGTAAGAAGTATGACTATGTGCTATATGCAAGCATGCCTATCCCATCCCCGTATTGTCCCCATAGCTTGAGTCCCAAGTCCCTAAATCCTTAGAGCTTATGTGCTACATGCTTTATCTTTCGCGTTTCCGAACCGATGATGAGTGTAATGATGCTATAATAGCTTGATCGAGGGTCTTCGGGTCCTCTTTCGCCATGTCATATCTAGGCCCCCTATCCGGGTCGTGACAATATCGCAATAATTTGTAGTATTTGATTTCAAGTATGTGAGTGTTACAATCTCTACGAATCCTCTGATTCACCTTTTCAAGTTTATAAATTCAAAGGCTCTTGAGCTTGATCTTGAATATGAGATTTGTTCTTGGACTTTGAACTTGTTCTTGATCTTGATCTTGAAGTTTAGATTTATTCTTGAGTTTGATCTTGAAACTTGAATTAGTTCTTAAGTTTGATCTTAAATTCAAGTGCTTTTAAGCTTGTTCTTGAACTTGAATGTCTGAATTCTTGAACTTATAGAGAAATTTGCGGTGTTTGATCCACGAGCTCTCTCTAACTTATTGTTAGAACTCTTGATTCTTTTTTTGAATTATGAGGAACCCTATATATAGTTGTAAAATAGAGGAGTCATGATGGAACCATACTTTCTTCTGGCCAATCAGATTTAAGGTGACATGGCACAGGAAGAGCGATAGAAATAGGTTTCCCTTTCAAATGACGTGGCGATATTTGATTGGTTGGAACACATCACTTGCACATGTGACATATTTTTATTGGTCTTTGATTCAAATAGGAATGTCATGTCATTTTGATACATGGTGTGATCCTATTGGGTTCTTTGTTTGACTTGGCATGCCATGTCATTCGACACGTGACATCAAGTGGGCCTCTAGGATGAGAGGTCATTGGGCCCAACAAACTGGGTCATCTTCTGTAGCCCAAATAAATGAATTTGGGCTTTTAATTAAATCCATATTTTATTGGACTTAATTAATTAACCCAATTATATTAATCCATAATATTTATTTGGACTAATATATTTTGAATTTAATATAATTTTATCATTTTTAATAAATTTTATTTGATTACAAATGCCCCCTACTTTAAGTCTTTTCGAGATACTTTATTTTTTGAAGACTAGACTTAAAGTATTTCATATATATATATATACATACATATTTTTCTATATATATATATATGTATTACATTGTTCATGTTTTATTCTTGTTGAAAAAAATTTCAAACACTAAATGTTGTTTTAACTTTGTGAGACAACAACTATAGTTGCATTATTCTAATTTCAACGCAACTGAATGTTGCTTTTAGCCTTGAACGAATTTTTACTCCCTCTTTTTTATTTAATTATTTAGGAGTTTCCATGTTTATTCTTTGTCCCTTTTGCACTATAATTAGGAAACCTAATTAGTATTGGGCAAGGACAATTCTCTAATTAGGACTCCAATTAGGAGTAAAATTTGGTTATCCAAATCTTTCTCAACTTTGATAAACATTTCCTATTAGGAGTCAGATGACCTTGTTTATAACAAATTAAATTCCTTCACCCATGAGTCTATATAAATACCCCAAAGCCATAAATAAAATACCACCAGTTCACTGCATAAGAACAAGCTCGTGAGAACAAGAAAACTTTAGTTCTGTGTGACCTTACGAAAATTATCATATCTTGACTTAGGGGTATCGAAATCACAATCGATTTGTGGCACTGGAAAGTAGACTCGAATTACTACGCCTCATGCGAGAATGACGATCAGATCGCTTCTAGATCATCTCAGGTAATCTTTTTGAAAAGTATATTTGCATTCTGGTTCGCTAGTGATTTCATCCTTGTGCGACTTCACAAAAATTATCATATCTTGACTTAGGAATATCAAAATCATGAGCAGTTTATGGAACTGGAAAGTAGATTCAAAGGGCTATGGTCACACGAGAATACAATCAAATCACTTCTAGATCATCCCTGGTAATGTTTTGAATACTATATTTGCATTCTGATTCGCTGGTGATTTCATCCTTGTACGACTTCACAAAAATTATCATATCTTGACTTAGGAATATCAAAATCATGAGCGATTTATGGCGCTGGAAACTAGACTCAAAGGTCTACGCCTTACACGGGAATGACAATCAAATTATTTCTAGATCATCCCAGATAACCTTTTGAAAACTATATTTGCATTCTGGTTCGCTGGTGATTTCAGCCCTGCGTGACTTCCTGAAAATAGTCATATCTTGACTTAGGAATATCAAAATCACGAGTGGTTTATGGAGTTGGAAAGTAGACTCAAAGAGCTATGCCTCACGTGAGAATGATAATTAGATTTCTTATACATCTTCCCAAGTAATGTTTTGAAAACTATATTTGCATTCTGGTTCGCTGGTGATTTCAACCCTGCGCGACATCACGATAATTGTCATATCATGACTTTGAATTATCGAAATCATGAGCAATTTTTGGCACTGGAAAGTGGAATCGAAGGGATACAACTCACATGAAAATGATAATCAGATTCTTTCTGAATTATCCCAGGTAACGTTTTCAAAATTTAGCATATTTCTTTTTTTTACATCAAGGAAATGCTTTCCTACCTGGGTGATTTCTTCCTCTTCTTTTCGTGTGTTCTTTTGTCCCTTTCTTTTGTTATAGGGACATAGATTCAAGATTTATCATATCACATGTATTTGGTCTTGAAGTGTGAAGGAATAAATCCGCGCTCACGCCTTGAGTCACCCATTCAAGGCTTTACAAAGTTTCAAATGTTTGAACATAAGAGACCACCGATTCGAGGCTATAAAAATGTTTTGAACGCTTAAACACATGAGACCACCAATTAGAGGGTTTACAAATGTTCCAAATGCTTAAACACATAATACCCCCAATTTGAGGCTTTACAAATATTTCGAATGTTTAAACAATGAGACCCCCAATTCAAGTCTTTACAAATGTTCCAAATATTTAAACACATGAGACCCCCAATTCAAGGCTTTATAAATGTCTCGAATGTTTAAACACATGAGACCCCTAATTCAAGGCTTTACACAAGTTTTGAATGTTTAAACACATGAGATCTCCAATTCAAGGCTTTACAAATAATCCAAATGTTTCAACACATGAGACTCTCAATTCGAGGCTTTACAAATGTTTCGAGAGTTTAAAAACATGAGACCCCCGATTCGAGGCTTTACAAATATTTTGAGTGTTTAAACACATGAGACCCACAATTCGAGGCTTTACAAATATTTCGAATGTTTAAACACACGAGACCCCCAATTCGAGGCTTTACAAATGTTTTAAATGTTTAAACACATGAGACCTCCAATTTGAGGCTTTACAAATATTTTGAATGTTTAAACACATGAGACTCCCAATTTGAGGCTTTACAAATATTTCAAATATTTAAACATATGAGACCCCCAATTCGAGGCTTTACAAATGTTTCAAATGTTTGAACACATGAGACCCCCAATTTGAGGTTTTACAAATATTCCAAATGCTTAAACATATGAGACCACCAATTCGAGGCTTTATAAATATTTTGAATATTTAAACACATGAGACCCCCAATTCGAGGCTTTACAAATGTTTTGAACGTTTAAACACATGAGACCCTCAATTTGAGGCTTTACAAATGTTCCAAATGTTTAAACACTTTAGACCCCCAATTCGAGGCTTTGTGATGTTCCAAATGTTTGAACATAAGATGGGAAAAGGCCAACTTAAGGTGAAAAGGGACAAATTTTATCCAATTTAAGGAATGGAAATTTAGAGATCCTTTTAAAGATAAACTTGCGAAAAGGTCAGCTTAAGGTGTAAGGGGACAAATTTTGTCCACCTTAAGGCATGGAAATTTAAAGATCCTTTTAAAGATAAACCTGTGAAAAGGCCAACTTAAGGTGCAAAAGGACAAATTTTGTCTACCTTAAGACATGGAAATTTAGAGATCCTTTTAAAGATAAACCTGCAAAAAGACCAGCTTTAGGTGCAAAGGGACAATATTTTGTCCACCTTAAGGCATGAAAATTTAGAGATCCTTTTAAAGATAAACTTGCAAAAAGCCAGCTTAAGGTGCAAAGGGATAAATTTTGTCCACCTTAAGGCATGAAAATATAGAGATACTTTTAAGGATAAGCCTACGAAAAGGTCAACTTAAGGTGCAAAGGGACAAATTTTGTCTTCAAAGACTTCAACTTGCATATTTCAGGAATTTAAAAGCTTCAATGTTGCAAACTTGAAGAATTTGAAGATTTCAACTTGCATATATGAATTATTCAAAGACTTCAACTTGCAAAATCAAAGAATTTGAGACTTCAACTTGCATACTTGAAGAATTCAAAGACTTCACCTTGCATACTTGAAGGATTTGGAGACTGTGAAGTCTTTGAAGACTTTGATTTGCATATTGGGAGGATTTGAAGACTTCAACTTGCAAACTTGAAGGGTTTGAAGACTACGACTTGCATATATGAATAATTCAAAGACTTCAACTTGCATACTTGAGAAATTCAAAATTTCAACTTGCAAACTTAAAGAATTTGAAGACTTCAACCATGCTATTAAAGAAGCTCGCATCCCATAGGGCTTTGCCCCCATAAGGAATCAGGTAGGGACATATGGTTTTTTAACACTCATGCAACTGAACTTAGAATATAATTCCAAGCGCCTATGTACCTTAATGAAGAGGATCAAGTCACAACGTAGTTCTGGGGGGAGTTTTTTTTCTGTCCTCATTTTTGTCTAGGCTGTCTCTTTCAAGATTTTCAACCTAACGAATATTTGTTTAGGGCATCGTACACAGTTTATACTCTTGCAGGCCAGGAGTAACATGCAATTTTATACTTGGATTTCAAGGAGCATCATTGTCTTAAGGGTAGTACCTCTTAAGGAATTTTACATTTATAGAACCAATCCTTATGCCATCTGTATCAATAAGCTTATGAGCACCATTTGAGTATACTTCTTGTACTACATATGGTCCATCCCACTTCGAGGTGAATTTTTCCCCAGACTTATGCGAAGTGATAATGGACCTTCTTACTACAAGTACTTGATCTCCAACTTGAAAGCACCTCAAGCGAACCTTTTTGTTGAAAGCACAAGACAAATGAGCTTGATAACATTTAAGATTTTGGTGGGCTTCTAACCTCTTTTCATCAAATGCTTCTAGCTCGACAAGATGTAATTGAGAATTTTCTTCCTTAGTGAGCCCTTATTGGATAGCTAGTCTTAAGGATGGTATTTATTGCTCAAGTGGTAGGATCGCTTCAACTCCAAAAGTAAACAAATACGGGGTTGCTTGAGTCGGTATGTGATATGTCGTCTTATATGCCCACAAGGCTTCTTCCATTCTTTCATGCCAATATATCTTGGACTTAGAGACAAATTTCTTCAATAGATTACATAGGATCTTATTGAATGCCTCGGCAAGACCATTGGTGGCAACATTGTACATAGAAGATTTCTGCAGCTTGAAGCCTAAGTGATCGCATATTTTATTCATCAACATGTTATCAAATGGCTTCCCATTTTCCATTATTATGTATCTTGGAATGCCAAATCGATAGACAATGTTCATTCGAATAAAGTTCGCAATGTTCTCCTTCTTGACTTCTTTAAGAGCGATAGCTTTGGCCCATTTTGAGAAGTAGTCAGTTGCAACCAAGATGTATAAGTGTCCACCAGAAGATATTGGTAGTGTCCCAACAACATCCAATCCCCAAGCATTGAATGGCCAAGATGCGATAGTCAGGTGTAAAATTTTAGGCAGTTGATGCATGATGTTGGTATGGAATTGACAAGATTTGCACTTTCGAGCATAATCCAAGCAATCTTTTACCATGGTTGGCCAATAATACCCCATTCTGTTTATGTAAAAATGGAGCTTTTGTCCAGATTGATGCGACCCACATACTCTCGAATGTGCTTCTTGTAGAGCTTGGCCTATTTTTTCCTCTCCTAGACATCGAAGAAGTACTTCCTCGAATGATCTTCTATATAGGGTGTCCTTATAGTAAAGGAAATGAGGTGCACGATGATAAATGCCAATCCTTCTTTTGGCATTTTCTGGAAGTATCCCATAACATAAGTAGTCGATGATAGCTTGTATCCAGTCTTCTTTATTGGCTTCAAAAATTGCAACCATATGCTCAAGTTGATTCTCCATATGTTCGTCTTCATCTAGTGATGGTATAACCCATTTTTGGCAGATAGTAACTTGCATTTGATCAGGAAGGCTCAAAGTTGAAGCTAGAGCAGCTAAGGCATCAACTGTTTTATTTTCTTTATTCAGCACATGTTGGAGAGTTACATCTCCGAGCCATCTTATTAACTTTTGAGCATAAGAGTGATAGGGATGCAATTCAGGCTTCTTGACCTCATAGGTTCCCAAAAGTTATTTGATCACTAACTGAGAGTCACCAAAGACTTATAATTGTAATTGCTTCATGTCAACGACCATTTTGAGTCCAAGTATTAACACTTGATATTTTGCAATATTATTGGAGCAACACTATTTCAAAGTAAAAGAGAATGGTAGGACTTCTCCTTGTGAAGTGACAAACACTATGCCTGCACTGGCTCCACCGTGATGCGCAACCCCATAGAAGTACATTTTCCATGGAGGCTGAATTTCAATAGCCAACATGTCTTCGTCAGGAAGTTTATCAATCAATTCCCAATCATTTGGTATAGGGTGGTCTGCCAAAAAGTCCGCTAATGCTTATCCCTTCACAACCTTTTGAGGGATGTACGCAATCTCAAATTGTTGGAACTGAAGGTACCATCTTGCTAGTCAGTCACTGAGGACTGGTTTTGACATGAAAAATTTGATGAGGTTTGCTTTATAAATAAGATGGGCAATATGAGCTTGAAAATAGTGCTTCATCTTTTGAATCAAAAATACCAATGACAAGCACAACTTCTCGATTGATGAATAATTTAGCTCATTTGGTGTCATCATTCTGCTCAAGTAATAAAGGTCATTTTCTTTGTCTTCAGTATTTTCTTGAGCTAGTAAGGCTCCCATGGATCTTTCTTGTGCCACAATGCAAAGTATCAATGACTTTCCAAGTATAGGAGCTGCTAAGATAAGAGGTTTTGCCAGATACACTTTGATACTTTCAACGGCTTTGCTACATGTTTGATCCTACTTGAAAGGGACACCTTTCTTCATGAGATGACGGAATGGTTGACATCTTCTAGCTAGATTCGAGATGAACCTCCTTAAGTAGGATAATTTTTTCCGAAGGCTTTTCAATTCATGAATATTTTGAGGCTCGGGTGTCTTCAAAATTGTATCAACTTTGACTTGATCAATCTCAATTCTCCGATATCACAAAATGAAGCCAAGAAACTTTCTAGAAGTAACCCTCAAAGGCACATTTTAATGGATTTATCCTCAGTTGATATCTTTGAAGCAACTCAAACACCATTCTCAAGTCCTTCAAATGATCGCTCCAATCTTTCAACTTCACCACCAAGTCATCAACATAACACTCAATATTTTTGTGGAGTAAATCATCAAATATATTTTGCATAGCCCTTTGATATGTGGCACCACCATTCTTTAAACCGAAAGGCATCATCTTGTAGCAATAAATGCCTTTAGGTGTACAAAATGTTGTGAGCTCTTCATCCTTTAGTGACATGCGGATTTGGTTATAGCCAGATGAGCCATCCATGAATGACATTGACTCATAATCATTTATAGCATCAATCATTAGCTCTGGAATGGGCAGCGGGAATTCATCTTTAGGGCACGCGTTGTTGAGGCCTCCGAAGTCAACATAAACTCAAATTTAGCCATTTTTCTTCCTCACGGGAACAATACTTGAAATCCACGTGGGGTATTTAAATTCACGAATGAAGCTTGCCTCAATGAGTTTGTTAATTTCTTTCTCGATTAATGGAACCAAGTCCGACCTAAAACGTCTTTGAGCTTGCTTGACAGGATGAGTGCCATGTTTGACTGTCAATTGATGGACCACTATTTTGGGATTTAATCTAGGCATTTATTTATATCTCCAAGCAAAGACATCCTTATATTCCTTGAGTATATTCATGTAAACCATTTCTTCATCAGCTTTTAGAAAAGCACTCAAGTAAGTTGGCCTCAGATCTTCATCATAGCCAAGGTTAACTTCTTTTAAGGGATCCTTTGTGGTCTTCACTCCTTCTTCAAATACCGATGGAGCATCTCCAACATCCTCATCTTCCTGTGATCGTTGACATTTATAAATATATGATGGCACCAAACAATACCTCTCAACTCTTCATCAATTTTCTGTTGATATGAGGTATCATTCTCAACCTGAGTTATAACATGACATGAGGAGCCTACACTTTCTTCATCTTCCTTATGCTCTTTGGTGTAAACCATAGTGTGAGACTTACTCGTCACTTCATCCTAGAAGGGATTACACTTTTAAAATCCTTTTAAATCATAGGTGAAGCAAGTGTCATTACTCTCAAGTAACTTCTACGATGCTTGTTATTCTTTTTCTTCAATGGACCTAACCTCTCAAATAAGAAAGTTCATTCAGCAGGATTTCCAATCTGGTCGAAGATAGAAGGCCATTTATTAGAAGAAGCACACTCATCTCCTATAGTGATATAGTTATTGCTTGCCCTTCTTATGGAGATGCGAACCAGCGGAGGTTGGCTATAGCCTAAACCTTAGCACTCATGCCTGGTTGTGCCCTCTGATGGAAGTTTCCCTATCCTAGATGGCTTATCAGGGTTATACCCAGCCTTTGAAAATAACTTGTAAGCATTTGGGGCAAAACCTTCACTACATTTTTGTAACAACCCGAAAATTTTCAAAATTTACTTATGGTTAGCATTCTATGATGTAATATAAGCCATGGTTGAGTTTTGGTAGCCACGGGTTGAGTGTAAGTGGCCGAATGCAAATTGGGCTAGTAAGTGGCCTAGAGGGAAAGTTTTGGCAGTGTACTTCAAATAGTCATAACTTTTGATGTAAGAAGAATCATGTGAGATACTACATATCCAATTGAAGTTCCTTGCGTTATCTTTGTAACACAAGTAGTTTCACTCAATTTTGATATCGGATGAGGACGATATGACCCAAACAGTGAGACTGTCTAAAATTCGAAAGCCATTGGAGATGGGCTCAGAACAATGGCCAAGGACATTTGCAGGGACCGTGAAACTTTGCACGGTCCGTCTAGGGTGTCGTGTGGTGTCAGAGTGAGCTTGGGGTGTCTTGGAACCACCCCTAAGCCAAGTGTAGGTTGACGGAACCTTGAACAGTTCTTTTGGCACTTAAGGAGCCGTCCACTGTCCTGTGAAGTTGGACGGTGGCTAAACCAAGGCTTGGTCATGATTTTTTAGGGTAAGTGAGGTTAGACGGTAGGTTACACGGGAAGTCTCACCTTAGACGGTCCATTTGGTTGCTCGTCAAATGTAACAGAAAGTCCTCCGAGAATTCATGTGGAAAATTGGCTAACTACAACTTGACGGAATGTTGAACGGCCCGTGTGTCAACTTGACGGCACTGTACTTGCCATTTGGGTGCTGTGTTCAGTGAAATGTTCCAGTTTATTAATTGTATTTTCGTGATTTAGCATTTCCCTAAGCCCTCTTTTGGTCCCTTAAGGTATCCTAAACCCCTAAATCATCCCCCAAACCCTCATTGGGACTTGATTTAAGGATCCTCTTTCATCCTTGAAGATCCTAAGAACCCTAACCCTTTTTAAATTGATTTTAAGTTTTCCAATTAGTTATGGGTTCT
>JBCEWC010022233.1:0-10113 GCA_038996855.1 Solanum aculeatissimum | reverse complement strand
ATCAGTATGTAAATTTTGAAAAAAAATGGCTAACAGTAATGAATTTTTGCAAGAGGAAGAAGACCTACCTTGTTTTTTAAATTTGAAACCGTAGAGAGATAGAAATTGTAGATTGGAGAGAAGTTGAGGGAAGTTGGATTCACACCTTGAATTTAGGAGAGAAAAATGGGATAGTGGTGTAAGTTGAGAAGTGTATCGGCGTAAGAGCGAAAAATTTGAGAAAAAGGAATTTTGGTAAATTTTTAATTTGGTAGGGAATATTTGAAATTACCCTAATATATGTTGTGTATTTTGCTAAAATTTCCATATAATATTTAGCCTAATCCCACTTTCACCGGGAATATGATTTCTTTTCCAACAAATAAAATCCGTAACACGTTAACCTAGTTGAACAGATTTACTCTTTTGTAAAAACAGTAAGTTTCTAAAATTTAAAATAAATATCTAAAAATGGAGTAATATATTATATTGAGACCCTAAAAAAGACTCACTAATTCTTTATACCTAATCGTATTAAATTTGTTAGCTTTAATAATATTAGAGCTGAAATTTATGACCTATAAAAAGAGTATTTTTAGAACAAAGCAAAAACAAAAGTAAAACTTAAATTAGGATAGAGATTAATAATTTTTTACCAAAATGGAGGATTATTTTGTCATTTAATTTGTTTCCTTAATTGTAGATGATGATTCTTTGTTTAATAGTGTAATTGAACAAAGTAATTTTACTGATTACTATTATCTATGGTGTTGCCATTTTTATGGAAATTTTGTTAATTATATCATAACAAGTTGGAGAGTTGAAAAAATTAATAATCATATTGACTCTTTTTAAAAATCACAAAACACAAATTAGGTAAACGATATGGAGTCATATGTTTGAAAACATTACCTTGGATATTGTTATTGTAAAACTTAATTTATTAATGTGAATATTTGAAAGTTTTGTTTTAAAGTTCTAAAATATTTTTAGTAAATAATAAATAATTTGTTCACATATAAGTTTTGAACACTTTTACTATAATCTTCATTATTGTTCTAAGTGAAATTAAAATTATTAAATTCACCATTAATATTTTAGGGCACAAAATAATTGTTTCACTAATTTCACCCTTTAACCATTCCAACCTTGAAAATTTTAAAATTTTGAAAAAACAACAATTATTTTAATATAATCGATTATATATGTGACACTTTTCATTTTTTGAGAATCAAATAATTTAAATTTGATAAAAAATTTACACAAAATGTTCAAATTTTTTTAAATGAAATTTATACATTACCCTTTGCTTGTCTGGATGATTGTTACTCGTTGTATTGTATTGTATTGTTAGTTTAAATACAATGTTTGTTTTTTTATTGTTACTTAAATTTCATTGTATCGTATAGTTTAATTCCATCGTTAGCTAACGACGAAAAGACTCATTTTATGTAATGACCGATTTATTGTGGTTGCGTCATTACTTTAATATCTTCTTCTCATTTTTTACTTTATTTATTTATTTAATAATTCTACTTTATCGTTTATCCTATCTTTTTATGTAATCTACCACATACCCTTCAATTTCTTGTAGATTTATCATTCAAATTATGAATGTATGACATTATGTAACAACGAATAACAATACAATCAATCCAAACATTGTAGCCATTGGAACAATACAGTACGATACAACATAACACAATACGATACACTATGAAACAATACATAACAACTATCCAAATAAAGTGTTAGTAAACTGCATAAAAAAAAAGTACTATAAGTTTTAATAACTGACAATTCAAAAAGGAGCTATGTTACTCACTCTTTAAAAATGTTAATAAGTGTGTGTTGAATGCTCGATAGATAGTACAATTTAGGAAGAATATGATACAGATGCAAAATAAAAAAATTTACCTTTTTGAGAAAATAAGTGTTTTCTTTGTTCATCTTTATTTGTCTTCAATTGACTTGACACAGGGATTAAGAAATAGTACTATCTTCATCCCATATTATATGAGCACTTTTCATTTTACACGATTATTAAGAAATTATTAATATACTAATAGAATTTACAATTTTACCCTTCATTTATATCAATGTACATTAAATTAAGCTAGAAAAATCATTAATACACTAATTAATGGTGGGGTAAAATAGGAAAAAATAATTAATTCTATCCCAACTTAGTAAGTGCCCACATAATATGAGACAAATATTTATAGAAAGATGCTCATATAATATGTGACGAAGGTAGTAAATGATAGGGGTAATTTTACCAAATTACCCTTTGAATATAATTAATACAATGTCTTGAAAAATGTAATAGGGAAAAATGACTATAATTAATGATAAGGATAAATTAGAAACTAAGTGTAAAATTATCTCTTGATTTCTTAAACTGAACAAGTATTGTTCGACATCCTAAAATAGTATAGGGTTCAAATAAAAATGAACGAAAGAGTACAATTTATGAAAAATATGATACCAAGGTGGTAAAATTTCAATTACCTAATACTCCAAAAATCTCTATCTAGCTAAGTAATACATAATTTACCTTTTGAGATTATACTCAAATCCCTTTCCTTGTGAGGTAAATATTCATAAGCAAAGAGACTAGAAACTTAAGGGTCAAGTAGGGCATATTTCAAAACTTGTTGGATAATGAAATCACAATAATGAATTGTCCTTTATTCTTTTGACTACAAAAAATGAATCAATATACTATACAAAACAAAATCATACCCATAGGCCCTAACCTTTTTGGGAAAAAGTTATTTTCAATACAAATCCAATCACAATCAAAAGGAAGAACAATTAAGGTAACATTCATTTCGAAACAAGTAAACTATAACAACCCACAAATGAAGTCTAAAGAGGGTAAAACATACACAAACCTTAACACTACCTCAAAAAAATAAAGAGATTATATCAATGAACTACACTCTATATCAATTGGACTCCTAATAAAATCTTCAAATCTTGAATATGTTCTCTTTTGTCTATTAGGAGTTGGCTTGTATTAAGCCTAGAATACAACAAAGAAACATACACTAAGTTGTAGTATGAAATAAAATTGAGTAGAAAATAAGAAAATAAACATTGGTCTTTCCATTCATTGCTTAATCATTTGTATACACAAACAAAACATAAACCCCACCAACCTACTAAAAAACTAAAATTCCTTAAAAGTACTATTCCAAAATAAGAACCAACATAGTTAGCTAAGAAACCAAGTCTAAGTCTTGAATTCTTCAATCTTCATCAGCAGATGGCTTTGAACCACCAGCTTTCTTTGGAAGCAAAAGGTTGTGAATGTTTGGCATCACACCACCATTAGCAATGGTAACATCTCCAAGAAGCTTGCTCAGTTCCTCATCGTTCCTCACTGCCAACTGAATATGCCTTGGCACAATCCTGGTCTTTTTGTTGTCCCTTGCTGCATTTCCAGCTAATTCAAGAACCTGCAAACAACAAACCCACCCACCAAAATCAGAAACACAGCAAGAAATTATCTGTTTATCAGATTATCTATCAACCCCATCAATTGACACCAAGATCAAGTTCTAGACAGGCAGATCCAATAATTTTGTTAGGTATAACAGTATCAATGAATAGACAAATAAATACTTCCATTAATTTATATAATGCTACTACAGCTTAAAAGATAGACAATTGGAACCCTCAATCACTGAATTTTTTGGGCTCTCCAACCATCTATTCTTTTGGACTGTGAGCTAAAAAAGGTTAATTTGAGCTCAAATCCCAAATTATTAGATCTAACAATCTAATCTAAAACGAAAAAAATTTCAAACCCTAGCCATTAATTTGCACAAAAATTAACCATTTAAAGAGGAAATAATTAGGGCTAAAAATGGACGAATTTAAACCCTAGCAACCAATTTATACAACCATTAAAAAGACGCAAATGAGAAAATTCCAAATCATTAGATCTAAAAATCTACTTAAAACGGAAGAATTCCTAAACCTAGAAACCAATTAACACGAAAATCAGCTGAGATCTAACAAATAAAAACGAAATTCTCAAACCCTAGCATTCAAACCACGAAATCAATTCACACAAAAATCAAACAAATCAAAGAATCAAACGACAAAATCAACCTCAGCAGCAAGGTATTCCAGAACAGCAGCGAGATAAACCGGAGCTCCAGCACCGACACGCTCAGCATACTTTCCGGCTTTCAGAAACCTAGCTATACGACCCACCGGAAACTGCAGACCAGCTTTGCTACTGCGAGAAGTAGCCTTCTTTGCAGCTCCTGAACCTAAGGTTTTGCCTCTACCAGCCATTAATGGAGAAAAATTACTAGAATTTGCTAAAAATATGAAGAGCAAAAGAACAAACTGAGATTTCAGGGGATTTTGAGAAGTTTATATATAGAAGGTGATTCTGAATTGGACCAATGGGAGTGAATCACGCGGATCGTGAATGTTCGCCGTTGGATTGGATGGGAATCAACGGTGAGATGAAGAGGTTGGAGTTCCGTAGGGACTTTTTGAGTGACAGATAGATCCATACTGTATATGTGACACGTCACCATTACAAACAAAATTTTTATTTTAAATAAGAGATACGTGTCATCATTTAACCGACGTTTAAATTTGTATAAAATTAAATAAAGAGACACATTCGTCATATAGAACGTGTCTTATATAGCAATTTTGTGTTATACATGGTGTCCCCAGTGTGTTATATCATACGTCATGTAAGATGTGTGTGTCCACTTGTTCAATTTATATATTATTTTTTAAAAATATATGTATTTGTTTTAGTAAAATTTAAAAAAAAACGTCTCATGTATATTTTAATTGATACTAGTGCAGTGTACGTGTTTTGCACATATGTGCCACGTCAATATTAAAATTATATATAAACAGTACTTATCATTAAATAAATGCAATATTCATATAAATAAAATTAAATAAATATTACTATTAGTTTGATGCAATAGGTTAGTTTGTTGTGAAACGGTAAAAATGAGTAGTTTAATGTAATAACTTAGATTTGAATAATTAACTGATTAATATTTAATATAACAAAAGATTCTTAAATATAAAAGGAGTAGTTTAATATTTTTCATATAATTTTACTGCATTTTTTTCTTTTTAAATTTGTTATATTACATACTTTTATTAGATAGTCAAAACTTTAGTTAATTATTCACATATAATAATCCTAAATCAAAAGTAAATGTTAAATATAAAGAAATTCTAATCCAAAAAGTGAATCTTGAAACTAAATAAATAAAATTAAGAGAAATAGTGAAAAGACGCTTTTGTCTACAAAAGAATGTTTTAACGAAGGGCAAAAAGTTGAAACAACATTTCTAAGGCCTTCACACTTTTAATATAATATAGATAGACAAATAGGTTAATGCGTATAATTAAAGGAGAGGGGCGTTTACTCATTTGATTTTTACTTATCTAGGTAATAAATATTTGTGAATATGTGCAAACCTTTTTCTAAATATGAACATAGAGTATTTTAAATGTCTATCACCTTTGGAGCTAAATGTACCAATTTTGGTATGGAACTTTGTGTATAACAACAATAACATATTTCGTGAGATGAAGTCCGGGAAAAGTGAGGTATACATAAATCTTACCTCTATCTTTATGTAGTACCTTTGGAGGATCTACCGTGCACATATCAGCATTATTGAAGAGTCCGAGCCTCATTGCCCGTAACAAAAGATGAGAGACTAAAGATAAACATTCAGGCAATGTGGTAACAGTGAGTGGCCTGGTTCATCCTCATTCCTACTCTTCATAAACTTATGACGAGTCTGCTGTTGTGCTTTGATAATCTCGGTGATCTCTCCGATCTTACCTTTTGTCATGGACAGATATGATTTTTACTATGTCTCCGAGTTTCAGGAAGGCTGTTTGGCTTACACTTCTTCCGTTCCCATCGCTTGAGCTGCAGAAGCAATGAAAATGAACATCCTTTTTAACACACAATAAATTCCTTGTCATGGAAAATGGAAGTTGCTTAACGTTAAAACATTTTAGTCCATAGATCATCAGTAGATAACATTTGCTCCTGTTCATCACTAGACACAAGTAAAAAAGACCAGAAATGGATCGAAAGATACCAACCTTGGGTACAATGGAAACTGGAGTTGGTGTTGATTTGACCTGCAAGTTAAGTATAACCTTGTTGCAGCTCGACGCGTGAATAAAGATCACAAGTCATGTAAACATGATAATACAAGAGGGCTAGTGAGGAATTGCACAGTAAGTAGCTTAGTTCTCTTCAACTACACATTCAGATGTAGCAATTTTCGGCATTTCAGGAGGCAAACCAGAAAGATGAAGAATGTACATCTTCTAGCACAAGCAACATATGCCTAATATAAACAATATTTGAAGATGGGAGAGGAAGATTTTATCATAGGGAAGTTGGATGTCTTTACATGCGAAACAATGAATGCAGTTTTATTGCTATCGATGAACTACTTGGCCAGTTATGTCAGAACAGTAGATTGATCAAGATAACAACTTGACTTAACAAAAAGGAACTTGAAACATTGATTTCCTCTACAATGATCAAGGATTTGGCCCTGGAAGAGTAGTTCTGTGTAGAGATAAATTTATAAACACCAACATCTTCCTTTAAATTAAGATGATGCAAGCAAGATCAAGACAAAGACAGTTCATTCCAAAACTCACAAACTAAAGCACCAAAATATATAGAACAAACTACATTTAAAGTACTCTTGAAGGGGTATCTTGGTGTAACCAATTAAGTTGTTGTCGATTTGACCATGAGGTCATTGGTTCAAGCTGTGGAAACAACCTCAATGCATGTTTGTGTATTACCTCTTCAAAATGTTTCCTAGCTCTGAATTCTCATATGCTTAGAAATCCACTATTTTCCTCTTCAACTCTCAATGAGCAATGTGTTCGCCTCTCTAATCTCTACCTTCGACAGATGCAAGTGGGAGCAACAGAAATGAAGAGAAAAATGTCAATCTACATCCAGTTCTTAAACTGCCAATTCTCCGCCACATGCCCATCCGCCTTCAAAGCCATTTTCTCCTCAAGACTACAATGGCAAGATGCCTCTACTAAGCCTAAGCACAAGTGTACATATATATATACTGATTTTGGCTTTTGGTAGACTGATGTTTCTGAGACATCAATCATTCAACTTCTGTACACAGTAATGCCAGTAATCATTCAGTAAGTGATGAATGATGATTAGCATTGCTGTAGCAGTAGCAGTGGATTCAGCACAGATAACACCTGCAAGGATGGGGATGCATGAGCAGTAAGGTGAATATATTTGAAGATGCCTGCTAGTTCAGCTCCTCCCCAACTACATCCTGCAAAGACAGCCAATCTCACTGATCCAGCCACACCCCTCCACCATCACCGATAAAAATTCATGCAAAGGCAGACTATTGAAACAAGGGGTCTACTAAGTTGACATATGAAATAACAAAATTGAATCCACCATGAGTAGTAAATAAGAAAATAAACATTGGTCATTCATTCATTGCTCAATCATTTGTATACACAAGCAAACATAAACCCAACCTACTAAACAACTAAGTAAACACTAGAAAAAACATTAACACTACTCCAAGAGAAGAACACCATAGCTAACTATGAAACCAAGACTAAGTCCTTTTTTTAATCTTCATCAGCAGATGGCTTTGAACCACCAGTTTTCTTTGGAAGCAAAAGGTTGTGAATGTTGGGCATCACACCACCATTAGCAATTGTCACGTCTCCAAGAAGTTTGCTCAGTTCCTCATCATTCCTCACTGCCAACTGAATATGCCTTGGCACAATCCTAGTCTTCTTGTTGTCCCTGGCTGCATTTCCAGCTAATTCAAGAACCTGAAACAATATAAAACCCCAAAAATTAATAACCCAGAAAAAGGATCAAAGGCTTACCAAACAATTTCTGTAGCAAAGTTCAAAACCTTAGAAACTAAACAGGAGAACACGTCTCCAAACAGTGAGCTCCTTTAAGCTCAAAATATAGGTTAATTTGAGCTCGAATTCCAAATTATCAGATCTGATGATACCTTAAAGAAAAAAGAATTTCAAACCCTAGCAACAGATTTACACAAAAAAATAAACAATCAAAGACACAAATGACGAAATTTAAATTACAAGAGCTAAAACTCCACCGAAATAAAGCAGATTTCAAACCCTAGTAACCAAATTTACACAAAAATTACAAAATTGAAGAGGCAAACGATGAAATCCCAAATTCTTAAGAGCTAAAAATCCACCTAAATCAAGCGGATTCAAACCCTAGAAACCAAATTTACACAAAAATTACACAATTGAAGAGGCAAACGATAAAATCCCAAATTATTAGAGCTAAACATCTACCTTAACCGAAAGAATTTCAAACCCTAACAATCAATTAACACAAAAATTAAACAAATCAAAGAGGCAAACAACGAAATTAACCTCAGCAGCGAGGTACTCCAGAACAGCAGCAAGATAAACCGGAGCTCCAGCACCGACACGTTCAGCATACTTTCCAGCTTTCAGAAACCGAGCGATACGACCCACCGGAAACTGCAGGCCAGCTTTGCTACTACGAGAAGTAGCCTTCTTTGCAGTTCCTGAACCTAGGGTTTTGCCTCTACCAGCCATTAATGGAAGACAATTACTAGAATTTTGCTAAAAATGGAGAGAATTTTTAGGATTTTGAAGGCAAAAAATTTGAGCTGAGATTGATTGGGACTTTGTCAAGTGTATATATAGTGGGGGATTTTGAAGTGGACCAATGAGAGTAGATCACGCGGATCGTGAATTTCAGCTGTTGGATTAGATGGGAATTAACGGTTGAGATGGAAAGAAGGGTTTTGCTGTTTCGTATAGTGGAGTGACGGATATATCCTTACTGATTACTGTATTTACGATTTGTTGCCATTGCTTATAGAAAATTATTATATTAACCGCCATGGTGGTTGTTCCATTTGTCACACTAGTTTTACGGCACGTGCGTTGCACGTATAGATTAAGTTATGTAATATATAATTTTTTAAAATATAATTAACACTATTAGATTAAAATTTGATGTAGAAATTATTTATAAATGATAAAATATAATATTTGTTAGTGGACAATATTGATTGGGTAGATGAACGTCTAATAAAGTAATTTTGTTGTTAAAATTATATACTTTAATTTTAACCCCTTACATTAGTAGAAGTTTGGTCATTTGAGTAACTTACTGGATCCACTTAGGCATAATGGAATCGACTTTGACAAGTAGTCTCTCTTTTTCTCTGGTATAATAATAGTATCAGAACTCCATGTTATAATTCACATGATTCCCTCTCACAAAGTTCAAAATATTTTTTTTTATGGTTAATGATACATTGATGCTTCTCTTAAAAGATTAATGGTTCTCATATGACTTATTACTCTTTTTATAGTGTATGATTTATTCATTATACACTCATGTGCTTTACGAATTTATATGATTCCTCACTATGACTTATGATTATTCATGCATTATACAAAGTCAAGCCATAAAAAGGAACATCTTTGAACTTTGTGAGAGGGATCATAAATCATAGTAAGGAGAAATCTTGGAACATTGTGAGAAAACATGAACATGTTGTGAGAGTTACTGTTAATCGACATAAACCATGTAAGCTATAGCATGAAGTCCGATGTTACCCTTCACTACAAGAAAAAGAACTTTTAACGATCATTTCTTAACGAAGGGAAATGAATCCGATCGTTATAAATACACTTATAGTGACCAATTTTTTTTCCGGTTGTTATAAATATACTTATAGTGACCAAATTTTTTTCGGTCGCTATAAATATACTTATAGTGACCAAATTTTTTTCTAGTCGTTATAAATACACTTATAGTGACCAAATTTTCTATCCTTTATTAAAATACACTTATAATGACCAATTTTTTTCAATCATTAAAGACAAATTTTAATCTAATATTAACGAGAGAATAAATTTGATCTTTAAAAAGCATAGCATCCCATCGTTAAAACATATTAGTTAGTGTAAAAATATGTTTTAATTAATATGATTACAAAGAGATCAGACCAAATCATGTTATAATTATAACAAGTGACGTTTTGTTAATCATTTCATCATTCTGATAAGAAT
>JBCEWC010022232.1:0-10115 GCA_038996855.1 Solanum aculeatissimum | reverse complement strand
GAAAATAAATTGAATAATATACGACTCATGTCAAATCATGTAAATTGTATAGTAAATTAATGCTCCGAAAAGAAACTCTAACATGCAACTCAGTCATGTCAGTTATGCAAAGTTAGGGAGTTTCTCTAATCGACAAGACTCACACCATCATAGTTGGTGATATACAACGAAAAGACATTATTGTTCGCCTGTACATTACTTGCCAAGGTAGGGACACTCACCTCTGCTTTTTAGATCCTCAAGCCTTGTCCAGCATTTTGGGACAACAGTCGCTAGAGTTAACTGCACGACTATCCTACACGGGCAACGTAGTTCTAGTGTGTTAACTCTTACCCAACTCAATGCTCAATACTACTCCAAAATATTCTCTTTAAAAATCTCATTTAAACTCATCTCAATTGTTTAGATGTTTAGACTAAATGCTCAATTTCAGCAAAAGTCATTAAAACATGGCTTATCTCCTCAAGACTCTTTCTCAATTTATTATTTATGATCAAAACTCAGTTCATGCAAACTCAATAAAAGGTGTTCAAAAATCATCTTTGTTAAATATTCAAAACAACCATAAATTTCAATGTAAAATAATATATAAAAATTGCATATAGCTCTCAATTAGGGTTCATGTGAATGAAGACATGTACATGCATCCCAATCGAATACCAACTCATGAACATCATTTATATATTTTTGATATGTACAAAGAAACTCAATTGGATAATAGATAACTCAAGAAAGTCAATTTAGGAATTAGAGTAAAACTTTACTCGAACTCAATTAAAAGGAAATCAATATGTGGGTCACGTGGATAAACTCAATTCAACGCTATGAGTAGCCTTACATACCTGAAAATTTAGATTTTTGAAGAACTTTGAAGAACACATTTGATTCTCTTGAAATCCTAGCTTTTTCCCTTCTTGGAACCTTGTTTAAGGTCTTGGAGGATGTTTTGAACGTAAAAGGACTGATTAGATATGTTTAGGGGCTTATATAGGTGTAAAAATATCAAGTCCAGGCTTTAAAAGGGTGGGAAAAGACCAAAATAACCCTTTAGAAAAAGATATCAAAAGTTATCCACAGACCCATTTACGACCCGTGGGACCCTTCCATAAACTTTTGGGAAACTTTTTGAAGCTACTGGAAATTTTCACGAGCCCATTCTACGATCCTTAGAGCAATTTACGACCTGTAGATGGATCTGTGAAGTCTGGGGCTCAAAAACTAATTTTCAAGACTTTTCCATGAGCTCAACTTTATGGGTCATACTTTGATCCATGACCCATAAAGGGGTTTCATGGAACAACTCCGCAATAGACAGTCTCTAACAAAACGACCATACCTTTTGACTCTGAACTCCAAATGAGGTGAAACCAGTTGCGTTGGAAAACTAATTCAAAGAGATTTCATTTGGTAGGTCATGGGCCACCTAATTCTTTATGTGCTGAGAGTTAGGATCGTTTAAAATTGACCCTTACATAATCCAACACTAGAAACTCAATTTATAGGAAAGTTTTGAACTCGTCTAAGTACTAGGGGTCTCTTATGAACCTAATACACTTCTAATACTCTTCACACATATAGAAATGAGCCTTAAAATATAGGTACATGCAAGGCATCACTAGGTTCAACCTTATATACTTACGATGAAAAAATTTGGGTCGTATGAATAGAGTTATGGGGTGTTACTTGTCTCCGCACCCATCCACAGGACTCTACTAGATAGTAGCTCTGTACAATTGAGACTAGTGAACCTTAAGCTCTGATACCACCTTGTCACAACTTCCCAATTATGATGGCACCTGCTGGATCCCACCTACAGGCAAGCCGATAATCCAATCGCAGGGGTATCTGTCCTCGCTTTCTAGTTATAACCATAACCAACATAACAGTATAAATAACCGAAACCTATCCAAAACCTGGAAGTCAGCTGTATAGAGCTACAATAGATACAAGGACATAATTGTATACATATATCAATAACCATAATAACATACAAATTGGGAGTTCTCCTATAAATACATAATTTTACTGTGCAAGGACAATAAATGAAAGCAAAGGATGGCCATCAAAAGGAAGGAGACTGCAACGAAGCCAGAGTTGTTGGTGCTTATCTAAAAGAAGTCTCTTGCGTGCTCTTAGATCCTCTAAAATTAGCAATCATGGCCCGTACCTGGACCTGCACCATGGGAAGATGCAAAAATGTAAGGGTGAGTACCAGAATGAGGCACCGGGTAAACATCATTGGTCGACCAAGTGAAATATAGACTACAATAGTTCTAGCCAAATCAGAACTCAAATCAAGAAAATTACATATATGGAAGCCCTCAAACCATAACAGAGCTAACCAAGTGATGAACAACGATAACCTGAACCAACTCAAGTGATAAACAATGATAACCTGAACCAACCTAAGGGGAAAACAAAGATATCTTGAACCAATCCAAGTGATGAACAATGATAACCTAAACCAACCTAAGTGATGAACAACGGTAACCAATTGACAAGACTGCATATGCCCATACCACACTGTCCCTAACTGAGACATAGAACTGTACGCGGGTGTAAGGCCCTAATATCTATGCATGTACGCCAATTGGGCCTCCATAAGCCTAGAACGTACATCTGTGCATAATCTGATCAACCGAATCACAATAGAACCCAACTTCCAAAATCACATGACCATAAGTTGGTTGTATGTGGGTGTAAGGACTTAGTGTCTAAGCTTGAACGCCCCGTGAGTCCCCACAAGCCCAGAGGGTACACCCACGCACAATCAAGGTGTGTATAGGTATGTGGATTAATGAAAATCAATCGAGCCTCCGCCCTCAACAATCACATGTCAATCGGGTCTTTAACCCTATGTCGGAATATGGAACCTGCTCTAAATATATACATGTAGTAGTGGGACATATCGCTCGTAGGAAAAAAATCCCCCTAGGATAAACAATGTCTTAGCTCAACATATCAATCATGGGGCCTAGATCCTAAATATGGAATCAATGGGGTCTTCAACCTAAAATGTAACCAACAGGGTCCACGACCTATAATCAACCGGGTCTCAAACCCGAAACAATCAGTGTGTCATATCTCTATTTGAACAAATAGTAGTGTCTCAAACCCACAGTATAACCAATGGGGCCTCTCAATCTAACTATCAATAGGTGCTCGATTCTCAAAATCAGCATTCGCCATCGGCATCACAGTCGTAGTCATCAGACTCAAACCATGAGGGCGCTATTCTTGGGCCTCAAACACTCGAACATGGCGACCAAAGCTCAGATAGCAATGGGAAGCGTTATCTAGGACTTGAAGTATTGATCAGTCACTCACTCACTCAACAACTCTATCTAGATCCAAAACTCCAAGGTCATATCATGCTTAGAGTGAACATAGGCTACAACAATCATATCATGCCTAAAGTGAACGTAGGCGATGTAACTCACGACATAGGTATCCTATAATTTCAATCCAACCCCACACATTCATAACTACCACCTCTCTCAGATACATTGCTACCCAGTATCAGATGGAAAGAATTAGTGCACAATAACTATCAGCAGTACATCAGAGTGTACATATCACAAATCACCATAGAGTCATGCCAAAAAAGGCCAAGTATACCATAACCTTATCAATCATAAGTGCTATAGTAAACATAGATAATCACGATAAATCATAAGTATCCTAGACAACCAAGCCCAGGAGAGTCATATATATACCAAAATCAGGCCACAGTACGACATATAATCAACACACAATCTCCTGGTCAACATATCTCAGTAGCTACAGGATCTACACTCTCATATAGGTACTAGTCAAGTCAAAACACATGCATATCCCAGGGCAATAACTCATATTTGGCCCTTACCAGACCCCTTTCTCTGTGTAAAGCAACTTATAGAGCAACATTAGTGTAACCTACGCTAAGGCCTAAGAGGCTAGACAATCAGAAGGATGTCACCTACCCAGAATCATATCATAGCACAACTACTATAAAAGATATTATCAAGGGCAACCACGTGTTGGCCTACTAATAATGTACCCTTCTCTAAACAGGGTGACAATCCCCGGGGCTAACCCACCTAGTTAGTGTCTCATCGTAGATAGACCCGAGAAGCCCATAGGATATAGCATGTACCTCGATAACAAGGTCACACTCCATATCTAACCTGCTAGTGGCTCAGTAACAATCCCGTATCATAGGTCACAGGGTTCATTTAGGAGTACAACTATAACCGTTCCCAGAACATGGTGTGTTCCTCCAATCATTCGCCAGTAGTACAAGTACATAACGAATAATAACAGAAACCAGGATCATATAAACCACAGGGCAACACATAATCATGTTTAATCAAGAAATTATACCATAAGTACTCAGATCCGATATAGATACTAGATTTTGTGCACAGGGTAGCATATAATCAGGTGTCAACCTCATGAGCTAGTATATTTTTGTAGCCTCAAACCACACACACATACAAGTAAGAGTCAAGCTTAGTGTACATACCTGTCATATGCTCGCATGCCTAGCCAACCCCTTTTAGGCCATCTCGTAGTCATATAGTGTAAGAATACAGTTAATATAGCAACTATAGCCAACACAACCTTCGATATAATAACTCCCCTCCTATATCATCATATAAATAACACATACAAATTCTAACCTACCATGTACAACACATATTCCACATCTTCACCCATAAACAATACATTTCTACACATTCCAACTCAACTACATATGCATTTCAACTCAGTCTATGATTTAGAGAAAGCCTAGCCTACCTGAAAACTGACGTATCATGCTAGAGTCAATCCAGCCAAACTTTTATCTCCTTGATGGATTCTCGAAGCTGCTTAGATGTAGAAATACAATTCACAGGGTTAACACGATCATATTGATTGTGAAAACTTGAAGAACAGGTGAAATTAAACTAAAAGCTCCTAAAATAGGAAAACAATAGGGCCCATGCCCAAAATCCCAAATAAAAACCCAAAAACTAGTCCCCACAGTACCCTGAGGCTACAACAAAACATTCGGCCCGAAAAGGACCATAAAAGATAGAGAAAGGACCCAAAAACGAAATTAAAATCTTTACTAGGAAAAACATTTCTTTCAAAACTTTCTCGATCAAAATTCATGAAAATCGACTAAAATCAATGGAAAGCTAGCATATCACAACATTCCTCTTGGAATGTAGAACAATTTAGGTGCAAATTCACTTAATTCCATCAAGAATCAACCAGGATATTGAAATGTAAAATTTTCACATATTTTCGGAAAAGTAGCCAAATAAATCCATAAGTTGACCTCAAAATATGTGCCAAAATAGAATTCAACTTCCCCACGACGTTCCTTGCGAAAATCTGAGTCACATAGCCTTTTGAATTACTCAAATCGGGTAAGAAATGCTCTCGAAATTTTCGTGTAAAGTTGGAGAAATATACGTACATAAATGTATATGAACTCCTTGGAAAAGAAGTTTATATATAGGATTGTACAGGCTCCAGCTCATTGCCACATGGCAGAGTAGATCACGCCATGTGGCAGCAGTAGAACATGCCATGTCACCACTGTCATTGATCTTCCAATTCCCTTTTTTTAAGTTTCGAGCTCATCCGGACTTCAATGTTTACAAAATGAACTATGTAATCCTATGGATTTTGACGTTCCAGATACAACAGTGTTATCGGAATTCCCAACGCCGCATCCTATGGAAAAATGAGGGTCCCATTTCTTTTTGGCTAATTTTAGCTAAAATAACTGAGGTTGTCAAAATGCAACCAGAAGCCCCCGCTAACTGACAAAGAGTCATTTTAGACTATTTTCAACGTTCTAGAGCTAACCACATCGTCAGATTTTCATTTCGAGCGCGTTTAGCTGGATTTTTATAGAAATGCACTTTTTAGCTTCCAATTGAACTCATTTTGTAACTTTTGACTCAAAATCATACCGGGACCCTCCATCATCGGGCCAACCACTCTCCTAGCCTAAATTGGCCATTTTAGAGTGGATAGAACTATCAGAATCCCATTTTGAGGCCATTTTCTAGGGTTTTATTAGAAATCTCATTTTCACAACTATAACTTCTCGTTAACTTACAAACTCAACCAAAACAACCTACCACAATTCCAATAGCCCTAATAAGCCATAAAAGATCTGAGGTCACCATATAGAAGCTCAAAACAATAGAGTAGCCGCAGAAATACCTAAATGACTTAGAGGGTCATTACATATATATGCACACTAGTTTTAGACATGTGTCTTGCATGTATGTCCCATAATAATTTGTGTTAATTCATTCTATGCATTTTTTCTCTAAAAGGTCATTTACCTCTTGATATAGATCGTCAGTCATACTATACGTTGTCTTTTCATAAACCGATGATATTAGAAGTGATTTCACTAATTTTCTATAAAGATGGGGCATACATAATTGATTATAAAGTGAAAATCCTTAAGACTTCTTCGGCCAGATGATGTAAAGTACTTAAAAAGAAATCGTAAACATCATTTATACGTAAAAACTCATTATATCTTTAAATTTAGAAGAAATAAGATTTATATATTTAGCAAATTGAAAAGCTAACAAGAAGTAACTAAGTATTTGGTAAGTGCTAACAGATACATCTTGAGTTATAGGATGTTTACACACTGATAACCTAAAAGTGCTCGACTGTAAAGTTACAACCTGAGGTATAAACTGAAAGGGCTCCCTAGTAGTTTCAACGAGCCCTATGATATTATAAGTCCTTATTATATAACAATGATGTAAGACATTTTGCAATGCTTTATTAAAGGATGGGTATTTTTCATAATAAAAGAAGGTTGTGGTAAGGTTATCCTCAACGATATTTGATCTCGTTTTGGGGGGTTCTTCTTATTTGCCTCATTAACAGTTCATTTAGAGAATATAATTTAAAACCTTATTATATCACGTTTATGGAAATGTAATATCCTCGTACGATAAATTCTACCACAAAAGTCAACGAGCCGGTAGATAAAATTCATACCATGCAAAGGTTGAAGCAATATCTAGTATAAAGGCTTCATAACAGGCTTGTTGGATATTAGCCAAGAATACTTTTAGCACGCTGGGGTATGTGAGAGATCCCCTATTTTCATTGTTAAGGTAGACCTTCCTTAAACATTTGGTTTAGATAGGGATGTTAATCAATGCTAGAATATTAGGATGCCTCAGTTACATACATCACTACACTTTCACTTGACACCTATCATAATGATAAACGGTCTCGACTATTCTTTTTTTTTTAAATTTCATTGTCCAAGAGATGTTGAAGCTACATAAATTATTTGTGTTATAACTATTATCATCAATCGAGGAGACCAAAAAATATTCCCTAATGAACTGGACAATTGCACTCGAATTTGCTAAATATAGTATAGTGAGTCTTATTCCGATACAGGAAAAAAAATCTTTTTTAAAGACATTAACAAAAGAGGACTGAGAATCATAAGGCGAGCTTTCCTATGCAGCTTAGGTGCAAGGCGAAGAAGGCCTCCTTTTGGGGGGGGAGGAGTCATTAGTGAGATACTACTCTGGAAGGGCTAGAATTCTAACCTTGTCTTAGGAACTACTGGCCAAGGGACAATCTCAAGTAGACAATCTCTATGGGGCGTAGGCCTCCCAAAAGGTAACGGAGAAAAAATCCGCTATCAATGTTGTCTGCCCAGTTTTCCCAACTGGACTTAACCATTTGACTTCTGATAATCAGAGGAAGAGAAACCCTTTTGAGTAAGGGATCTTGAGTTAGAGTTCAAATTCACTTATTATTATTTATATAAAAAAATTAAAAAAATAGATGGTGATATCTATACATATGGATCTTATATATATCGTAGAATGAAGTACCGCATAGGTGTGTACATATATATATATATAATAATTGATTCATAGGGTCTTAACAAGAGAATTCCTATCAATAATAAAGAAAACAAATAGTAAAAGCCACATTCCATAAATTCTATAAAGAAATAGGGAAAAAGACAATTCAAGAAGCCCATAAGTTGCAAAATAAAGATAAAGATGACTGTGCCAACTTGATATTTTGGTATTATTGCTCTCTTTGCCCATTAAGAGTAGGTAACTCATTTATTATCTTTGTTTCTATTGCATTCTATCTCATCATATCACATTATATTTTGTGAGATTATAAAATCACCATCAATACCTCCATCTTGGTTCGAGAACTACAAATGCAAGATAGATGAAAACTTTCTCGGATTACTTAACTGTATTATTGTACTTGCAGGTTGAGTCCTACCAATTGAAGTGGAGGGTTTCTTCAAACAAAAAGGGGTTGGGTCAACTATTCAGTCAAATGATATTGAGCATGTTTCCCATCTCTTCTTGAGAAACAAATGGTCTATTACTTTGCAAAATTGTGCTCAATTAGCTACCCAACAAACGTTTCTAATTAAATATTATTACTGTATGGTAGATTTGGTTGTGAAAGACCTATTACTGGATAATTCATGGGTAGAACCAAAGATGTGAACTATACAAGTTCTGAGGGTAATGAGTTGGGATCCTTTAAGGCAGAAAAATAGGGTTATGGTATGTTAATTTATGTATTAGAGTCAATTGATCCCTCGATTAATTCCTAATTAGAAATATCTTAAGAGAAGAAGAGTGGATAGAAACATCTATGTAGATGGGATTGGATTCATAGTGCCAAGTAGGGGTAGGTATAAACCTTCATTCATCTTCTTTGATCTTCCTTGGAATATCCATCATTTTGGTCTCGACGGATTGCAAAATCTTGGTGATATTCTCTATCTAATGAATAGGGAGTCCTCTTTAAAATCACCAGCTTATAACCTAGTAGATAAAGTATATTACATAGTTTTGAGATTGGTGACTTACCCATTCAATGAAAAAAGTCACTGGACGTTCCCAAAAAGTTCTTTTCTTCCATTCAGCCGCAGAAGGAAAAGGGTATTGAATGATCAATGTACCATTAAGTACCCCCCAACTAACAAAGAGATCTTGACAAAATTATCACATATGAAATTGAGCATAGATTTGCAAAGTAATAGCCCATTTATTTCTTGAGAAGAGATGAAAAACATGCTCAATATCATTTGTTTGAATAGTTGACGCAAACTAAGCACAAGAGCGCTCGATCAGTGAGCTATTACGTACTCTTGATTCTAGGCAGATATCTTAGTTGTCTCTGCACCACTACCTCCTTTATCACTGAACGGTCATTTAGGAGCCTTAGTTGGCGATCTAGGTTGTTTCTCCCTTGACGATGAAGCTTATCCCCCATTGTCTCACTAGCTAATCTTGACCCCTGTTATTTTGAGGTCATATCTAGTATTTAGAGTTTATGTAAGGTCCCACATGCAAAAAGGATCAAAATCCAAAAAGAAGTGTGGAACTAAGTTCTGGTGTAGGGGTGTACGAACCCATCTAAGGCTCATGGTTGGTTTTACAGGTCGTATATAGGCCTCGTAGATGGGTCAATTATTACACACGATAAATTACCAAAATATCCCTAGATGAGAGATCGCTCACATAACACATCATCCTCAATTTGTTTTGGCAAATACAAAGCCAAAATCATAATCAACACAAAAATTTGAGTGAGATAGTGATCCCAACCGATTTTTAGGTCAATCCAAATAAAACATAATTTTTTGGGGCAACATACAATTTCCAAAAAGTTGTGTGACACCTCCATATTGCGGAGGTGCCCTAAAATAGGTCATTCTCACACTTTTCACATAAAATGCATCTAACAAGTGTGATTTATGTGTTACATTAAAAAATGAATTAACGCAGAGCAAGTATGCATTGCGAACCTGCTCTATCATAGGTCATTTTTTCTTGTCGACTGCAATTTGAATGAGAAAAAATCTAATCTTTTTGCCACCCCTTTTAAACTTAACCCACAACTGATATAGGTCATGTTTTTTTACCTTAAATGGGTTAAACACATTCCTAAGTTTTTTATGCATTTTACTAAGAAACTAGGGCTAAGGAGAGGAGAAATGTCACGCCCCGGGAGGGTACCCTGGACGTGGCCGGCACTCGAAGACTATTGCTAGCCCCCGAGCGAACCGCTTAGCGTCATCGTCACATCATTCAACAGCG
>JBCEWC010022231.1:0-10115 GCA_038996855.1 Solanum aculeatissimum | reverse complement strand
CTATTCCGTCAAACCATGTGCCACCATGGGTATATAAATCTCCGAAAGGGATTTCATGTCATATTTTATCCCTTGTTAAGGGTGTCATGGGCTTTACTTGGCACGTAGGCCGGATCCGAATAGTGGCTCGTTTGGGTCACTCATGTTGTCGGTTGATCTTTTCATATTTTCCACCCCTATCACTCCTTATCATTTTGATCTTTTTGTTCAGTTGTGTTTTAACTTCATTCTTGTACTGTTTGAATGCTTCAATTGCCTCATCTTTACTACTAAGTAAATAAACATAGAAATATCGTGTACAGTCATCAATAAATGTTATAAAATACTTTTCCCCACCACGAGATGGTATTGACTTCATGTCACAAATATCTGTGTGAATTAAGTCCAAAGGATTTGAATTCCTTTCAAGTGACTTATAAGGATGTTTAACATAGATTCCACACATACTTGACATTTTGACTGTTTGTTTTAAAACTTAGGCAATAGATTCAAATTACTCATTTTCACAAGGTTTTGTAATTGACATGTCCTAAACGTGAATGCCATAAATTATTTGACTCAAGTAAATAAGAAGAAGCCTGAACTTTATTACTTTCAACAACCATTACATTCAGTTTGAAAAGACCCTCAGTGAGGTAGCCTTTTCCTACATACATGTCATTTTTGCTAATTACAACTTTTTCTGAAACAAGAACACATTTAAATCTGTTCTTGATCAAGAGACCAACAAAAACTAAATTTTTTCTCATTTCTGGAACATGACAGACTTTGTTTAGAGTCACCACCTTGCCGGACGTCATCTTTAAACATACTTTACCATAACTTTCAACTTTTGCTGTAGAAGAATTTCCCATGTAAATGGTCTCATCCGGTGCAGCAGCGGTATATGTTGCAAGGCTTCTTTGACTGCACAAACATATGAAGTGTCTCCAGAATCAAGCCACCACTCTTTGGGGTTTCCTACCAAGTTGCATTGAGTCAACATGGCACATAAGTTCTCCATTTCTTGATTCTTCTCAATCATATTTGCTTGATTCTTTTTCTTTTGCTTCTTTGAAGAGCGACAATCAACATCTTTGTGTCTAATCTTCCCACAGTTATGACAATTGCCTTTAAATCTCTTTTTAGGCGGATTATTTTGTGGTCCAGATGACTTCTTTCTCTTTTTGACAATTGATCTTTCTTCAACAATATTTGCCCCTGCTATTGTTGAATTTTGCAGTGATCTCTTTTCTGCCGCTTTGTTGTCCTCTTCAATTCTCAAGTGTACGATGATATCTTCAACAATCATCTCCTTGCATTTATGCTTTAAATAGTTCTTGAAGTCCTTCCAAAGTGGGGGTAACTTCTCAATGATTGCTGCCACTTGCAAAGCATCATTCACAATCAATCATATATTAAAGATTGTGTGAGTATTAAGAACCAATTTCATATATTCAAACCAGGTATTAAATAAAATTATACCTTCTGTAAGGAGATCGTGAATTATAACCTACAATTCCTGAACTTGGGTAACAACAATTTTACTGTCTACCATCTTATAGTCCAGGAACTTTGCCACAATGAACTTTTTCATTCTGATATCTTCAGTTTTGTACTTCTTTTCCAAAGCATCCCAGAGTTCCTTGGAAGTTTTTATGTTACTGTACACACTGTACAGATCATCTTGCAGGCCACTTAGAATGTAGTTCCTACATAGAAAATCTGAGTGCCTCCATGCTTCAATCACCATAAATCGTTCATCATCTGGAGTACCTTCAGCCAGTACAGGAACATTCTCATTAATGTATCTCTGCAGACTTAAGGTAGTCAAGTAAAAGAACATCTTCTGCTGCCATCTTTTGAAGTCAACACCGGTAAATTTTACAGGTTTTTCTGCCGGTGGAACTGCAGGTGTAATATTTACACAACTTGAAGATGCAGTCGATGGTGTTGTTGCAGTCGTGGTTCCAACATTTATTTCATTAGAGTCAGACATTATTTCTATCACCAACAAACAAACAACTCAAGAAACCAGAAGATGCAAAATACAGAAAATAAAATAAAAATTAAATTCCTTATGCTTATTATCCCTGTATAGAACTTGCAATGGAAAAAACAGAATAAGAAAACGTTTAACAATCTGAGTCCATAGATTTAACTGTGTGTCCTTAAGGAATTTAATCCCCTCACTGTACCCGAGGTTTGTGGATTACTTCCTCCCAGGATAAAATAGATTGTTAATTAAGAGTAGCGGTACCTCAAACTCAGTAATTTTCAACGAACTCAAGAACCAGCAATGGCTTCACACTGACTCAAATTTTATAAGAAAATATATGCAGAAGAAGAGAACATTTTTGATGTCAGAAAACACAGAACGAATCTCCATTTACAGGGAGAATTAGGTGCGAATGTGCCTGTTCAGAACAGACTCATTTGTTCAGAATAGGCATGGTGTCTTTTGGAAACGAAGTGTCTGTTGTGATAAACTTTAGGCACAAAAATTAAAAAGTTATTAAAATAACTAACTGATTAATTTTGGATATTAAATTAATTAATAAATAATTTATAAATTAATAAATAATTCACAAATTAATTAATTAATTAATAATTCACAAATACCAGAAAAGGAAGATTGATTAAATAAATTTTGTCCAAAAAATATATCAATCAATCACATCATTTGCCAATGCCGAAGCTGTAGCCGAAGCCGAGCCGAGCCGAGCGAGCGACGACGATGACGATGACGACGCGAGAGGGTCCCCTTTACTTGACTCTTTAATAGTTAGAGGAAGTGTTTCCTAATATAAGGACCCTACTTTTCCTCTATTTTTTAGATGAGGGAGAAATGACTCTTCATTTCCCTTAAATAACTCTTCATCTCCCTTAATTTGGTTCCCTCATATTTTTCCTTTGTCTTTCCTTCTCCATTTCCCAATTCACACTTTACTTAGACCCAACAATTTCTACTTCAATGTTGCACTAGTAGTGATATTCAAAGAGGTCGTGGTGATTTTATAAACAAGTGATTAGTATACATATACAATTCCAATTATGGTAATGAAGTGTTACGATTCGAATAGTACTTGCTTTTATTTTAGTGACACTACACCAAGAAGAGCAATGCCTTAAACATATGGATAGGTAGTCCAGAAAACTAATAAATTGATATATAGATACTAAATGTCTAGTTCAAGAAAACGAATGTAATGTCAACCTAATACCTCATGAAAATATTTTATCTAAAATCGTAAATGCCTTTTACAAAAGGTCTTTCTAGCAATAGAGTGATAAAATATCGCATTTGACATTTTGAAAATTTTCCAGATTTTGTGCTAAAAGGAGGAACAGAGCTTAACCTTAACATACCTCTCTAACGAATGTTCGATTGCCCAAAGTTTTGAAATTTGTTACTCGCGTCCTAGGATTTTCAACAACTATATATACGAAGCTTAAAAAAACCTATAAAAAGCCCATAATTGAGCATTAATGTCCAGGTTTGCCAAATAGCATTTACACAAGTAAACATCCGTAGAACTTCTTAAAAATGATCATACAGGAACCCAAAGATTATTAACTAAACAAACCAACTTTTAACCCAGAATAACCAGAAAGACCACCACTTTTCTACAATCCATGAAATGCCCCAAACATAGCTAATAAGAGTGGAAAAAATTGCAAGGCGTAAGGCACAGATTTCTAGGCATGCGGACAAATTTTAATGGTAAAAACACGAAGAGCATATCTAAATAACCTAGGGAGCTAGTGGGAGCTTTCTCTTGAGTTCCTAAACTATTTTGGATGAAAATGGAATTGTTTTGAGCTTTAAAAAGCTAAATTAGCCGACATGTATGTGGGTGTGACATGACCCGACCCATGACCTAATCTTTTGCTCGTGCAATCACACTAAAACTCTGATAACTTTTTTATTCTGAAGTTGAATTGATACGCGGTTCTAAGCATTACAAACTAGACTCATAGATCTTCAATTTGATAGGTCATGGCTCTTCTAACTCATTATGTATTGTGAGATATAGTTTGATACATTCGACCCAAATTTAAGAAGTATTTCTTAAAGAAGCTTACGGTAACTATGACCAACCTTTATCTTTCAACTTCCTTGACTCCAAAACATAACATATGAACTTTGAGCTATTAAAATATCCCTTAACAATATATTATTATCAAATTATTCACTTTTAGTCCCATCCAAGAAGTGAAACTTAATTTAAACCTTTCGAAAAGGGCAAGGTGTCTCTCGGGTTATTTCTCTAATCCTAAACATGTATTTAAGGGATTCCTTTGACTTAAAACTTTAATTCCTTGATATTAACATTGATTTGTAGCCTTATTTTCCTTAGGTGCTATCCAAAATCATATATGCCTTATATAACATGCAATAATATGCATATTAGGGAGGAGGAGAAACACGGGGTCTCACAGTCTCCCCCCCCCCCCCCCCCTTAAGAACATTCATCCGCGAATGTGTCAAGATAACCCCTTGGTCACATTACTATCTACCACAATGTTATTTTTTAGGATATACCTATTATCCTTCCAAACCTTAAATCAACTTCTACAAATTCTAACTACCAAGCTTTGTATAGCTATCCTACGACAAATATATATAAATTACCCTCCTAATCATTTAAAATTTATGTTAATATAAAAAGATAACTGCCAACTTTGAAATATGACTCACCTTAAGTTGTAAATAAAAATAGTTGGGGGTGATTCTTCACCATCTCCTCTTCGGTTTCTCAAGTTTTTTCCTCAATATTGTTGTTCCACCACAACACTTTCACAAAAACCACTTCTTTATTTTGAAGCTTTCTTACTTTACGATCTAAAATAGCCAATGGTACCTCATCATAAGATAAATATTCAGCAATGTGGATACGCTCAATATGCGTAATATGCAAAGGATCTCCAATGCACTTCTGCAACATAGATACATGAAACACCGGATAGACTGCTCCTAATTCTGAAGGCAAATCAAGATCGTATGCCACCTTGCAAATATTTCAAAAAATCTTATACAGTGCCACATACCTAAGACTAAGCTTCCCTTTCTTGCAAAATTTCATGATACCCTTCATAGGTAATACTTTTAAAAAAACCCAATATTCTACATCAAACTCCAAGTCTCGTCGTCGAACATCTGTATAAGACTTTTGCCAACTCTGGGCTATTTGCAATTGGTCTCTAATAAATTTCACTTTATCCATTTCTAGTTGAACTAGATTAGGGCCTAGAAACTTTGCCTCCCTAACCTTAAACCAACCGATCAGCGACCTACATTTTCGTTCGTATAGTGCTTCATAAAGTAGCATTTGAATAATAGCTTGGAGGTTGTTATTATGAGAAAATTCCATAAGAGATAGATGATCATCCCAACTTCCTTTATAGTCAAGTACACAGACATGTAACATATCCTCAATGGTCTTTATGGTACACTTTACTTGTCCATCAATTTGTAAATGAAAATGGTGCTTAGATTAACTTGAGTGCCCAGCCCCTTCTAAAAAGACTTCAAAAAACGTGTTGTAAATTAAGCCCCTCTATCATAAATAATAGATAATGGAACCCCATGAAGGAGAACAATCTCTCAAATGTATAGCTTAGCATAATCCTTGGTTGATTATGTCATTTTTACTGGCAAGAAATGAGTAGATTTTTTCAGCCTATCAATGATTAGCAAAATAGAATCATAACTACATGGGGTACGAGGCAAACCAGCGATAAAGTCCATATTTATCATGTCCCCTTTCCATAGTGGAAGATCAATATACTGAGCTAGGCCTCTAGGTCTCTGATATTCTGCCTTAACTTGCTAATAGTTAGGACATTGGGCTACCATCTTTACAATATCCTTTTTCATGCCACTCCACTAATAGATTTCTCAAAAGTCCTGATATATTTTTGTCGCTCTAGTATGGGTTGAATATCAAGAATAATAGGCCTCAGAAAGAACCTTGGCACGGAGTTCTCCTATGTATGACACACATAAGCAACCCCGGTACTTAATGATTCCATCTCATATTAGCTCAAATGAAGGATGTTGTTGGTGTGGAATACTCTCCCTTAGTGTCCTAAGCTCAGGATCCTCGTGTTATTGCTCTTTCACTTCAGTAACAACCAAAATATTTGTTGTTTATTGAACAATTACACCTACATCTTCCGCATCTACCAATGACACCTATAAATTAGCTAGCGGACATAGATCTTATTTAATTTCAACCTTATCAACTTCAACATGGCTTAGACTTCCCATGGACTTTCGGCTAAGTGCATCATCAATAACATTTGCTTTACTGGGATGGTATAAAATGTCAACATCATAATCCTTTAATAATTCTAGCCACCTCCTTTGTCATAGGTATAGCTCCATCTGCTTAAATAAATATTAGAGGCTCTGGTGATTGGTAAAAATATCAATATGAACTCTATATAGAAAATGCTGCCAAATATTTATGGAAAAATAACTACAACGAGCTCAAGATCATAGATGGGTTAGTTTTGTTCATGTTTCCACAATTATCTAGAAACATATGTGCTACCCCTACAATGTTGCATAAGGAAACAACCTAGGCCAATTCTCGAGGCATAACAATATACAATATAGCCTTTGGTGCCATCTGGAAGAGCTAAGATGGGTGTGGTGGTAAGCCTTTTCTTTAGCTCTTAAAAACTTTGCTTACATGCTTCAGTCTATTGAAACTTAGCTACTTTATGTGTCAATCTCATCAATGGTGCAGATATAGAGAAGAATATTTCAACAAAGCTCCTATAATATCCTGCCAAGCCCAAGAAGCTATAAACCTCTATCAGATTCAAGGATCTCAGCTAGGCTATTACTGCCTCAATCTTCTAGGTATTGGCCTTGATACCATCACTAGTAATAACATAACTAAGAAAAGTTATAGAAGTTAACCAAATTTCACATTTAGAGAATTTAGCATATAACTTATTATCCTAGAGAGTCTGTAATATAGCTCACAAGTGGTATGCATGCTCAACTTCTGGCTGTTAATATATTATGATTTTGTCAATAAACACGATCATAAATTCATCCTAGAATGGTTTAAAGACTCGATTTATTAGATCCATAAAAGTTGTTGGGGCATTTGTAAGCCCGAAAGACATGACAAGGAACTCAAAATGTCCATATCTAGGTCAAGTGTAACTTATTGAATAGTTTAGGAAGACAAACTTCTCTCTCTAAGAAATGCTCTTAACAACTCTTTTAACGGTCAAATAGTGTGTAACGGTGACTACCACAACAATCGAAATGGCGTTTGAGCTACCGATGGAGGCTGACTGGCCACCAGACTAAGTGCCTGAGAAGTGTCATAAGGTGGTGTATCATCCGTAGAGTACCAAACTCAAGCCATAAGCTCGAACAAGCGCAAACTAGTCAAGAGATCTCAGTAGCTATTTCGGATGAAAAATTGCTTATGGCACAAAAGATTATTACCCTGATGAATATGAGACAAATTAGCATAATTCCAAGCAATGGAGATGAACGAATTCCTCTTAATGATGCTAATTTTTTGGGAAAAGGAGTGTTCAATCCCATCACAGGAAATTAAACCACAACTGGTAATGGAGGGAGAAAAATAGTGCTAATGGCGTCTACTTTAAAACCCCTTGAGGGTAATCTACCTATTTCCATGAAGGTTCTAAATTCCCCTGTAGTTAATATGATAACCGCCCCGAGCTTGATAGCTAGGGTTACTAATGGCGAGGAAGTTCCGGTGGAATTTGGTGTGCAAGAAGCAAACCAATAGGAAGAATTGATCAAGGAGAACGTTGTAATACCAAAATCCCTAAAAGTTAATGAGTCAAGTCCGACTAAGTTGGATTCAAGGTTATTAAATGCTCACTTGAATATGGATAGGAATATTCCAAGTACAAGATTCAACAATGTGATTGGGGGCTCTGAAGAGGAAAGTGAAATCCCATTATCAACTCACACACAATCAAATAAGCTAGTGAATGTGAACACTGAGGATGGAAGAATTCATGTTTTGAAACAGTGAAAAACCAAAGGAAAATGCTAACCCGAGTGTTATGGATCCTAGTATCGAAGCTAATACAAGTTCAAGAAATAAGAATTCAGCATCCTTACAAGATAAAGTTTCTAACCACCCTCGGAATATAATTTATTTGTTACTAATGTAGATGGTAGTAGGAATACTTGTATGGATGATCAACAGGTAGATCATGCTTCCAGTCATAGTGATAGTATGCCTTCAAAGCCTGATAATGTGTATAGTGATAAGGTTCCTAACTGTGAGAAAGCTAAGGACCAGTGTCTTACCAACTCTAGTCTTAATCAGCAGAACAAGGATGAACCTTCTGGTAAATTTCAAAGTAAGGTTGTGGACCTCAATAATGACAGCAAGGTGAATGCTGGTACTGGAAAAAACCTCCCTAACAATTCTACACCTCATAACAATCCTCATTTTCCTAAACCCCAAGATTTTACCAAATTAACCTCCAACTTTCAAAGATATTCCAACCATAACCATAATTTCAAATAACAAGTGCCTTTGGAAAAGGCTAACAAAAATCCTATTCCTACTCCAAATACCCATCCCAAACCAAACCAAACTCTAGAACCAGCTCCTTTCACCATTGTTCACTCTTATACACCCAAGTTGAGAGCTAATCAATCTAAGAATGAAACCCCATTGTGATTAGTCCTCCCATTTTTACTTTGCCCCTGCTGTGATTTTTAAGAAGGATGATTTTATGATCAACCTGGCTGATAAATGCAAGCATACCTTTATTGGGAAGTTTTCAAATTCTATGCCCAAGATTGAGTTAATTATAAAGAGTTTTATCCAACAAACTCAGTTGGTTGGGGGTGTTAAACTTGCTCATTTCAATGTAAGGCACATATACATTGACCTGGATAATAAACATGACCATTCTATCGATTGGACAAAACAAAAAATGTATATTGAAGGGCAACTCATGAGAATTAAACTGTGGACCCCAACCTTTACTCCAGAGAAGGAGACCCTTATAGTGCCAGTTTGGATTACCCTACCTGAGCTTCCATGACATTGTTATAGCAAGGAGTTTATCTCAGCACTATTAGCCCCTATTGGAAACAATCTCTATTTAGATGCTGCCTCTATCCATAAAAACTAGGGGAAGTGTGGCTAAGGTTAGAATCCAACTTGATTTGACCAAGGAGAGGCCACCATATATTTGGATGGGAACTGATGAGACTGATTACACTATAGGAAGATGGTAGGCAATATAGTATGAAGAGCTACCTGAGTACTGCTCATACTACAAGCATCAGGTTCATATTGTTCATGTGTGCAATGTTAAGCTGAGGGATAATGATGAAGAAAAAAGGAGGAAAGAATCTCAGTAGATCAATCCTGTTAACAGCTCAAGCAAAGTACAACCAGAACAAATATGCCCTCAGAGTTCTAATGTAGATACAGATGCTACTAATGATGGTTTTGGTGATGCAGGTCATATAAATTACCAACAAGCTAAAGGAAAAGGCAAAGAAATCAACTATCAGGAGGAATGGCAAGTTTAGAAATCAAAAAATCAAAAGAAGAAGAGTATAATGCTGAACAAAATTAGGAAAAAGTGCAAGTTAGAAAACAATGGAAGACAAAAAATCAAAAGGATACTAAGGATGGATCACAAGCACAGGAACTTCTGGAGAATAACCGAAAGGATTTTCAGAAAAATTAGAATTTAGATATAGGAATGTAAAAACCCAAAATTTTTCAAAATCTACTTATGGTTAGAATTCTATGATGTACTACAAGCCATGGTTGAGTTTTGGTAGCCACGGGGTGAGTTTAAGTGGCCAAATGCAATTTGGGCTAGAAAGTGGCCTAGAGGGACAACTTTGAAAGTCAACTTCAAGTAGTCATAACGTTTTATGTGGGATGAAACATGTGTTCTACCACATATCAAATTTTATATCCTTGAGGTAGCTTTGCAACACAAGTGGTTTTACTTAATTTGGATATCGGATGAGGGAGATATGACCCAAACAGTGAGACTGTCTAAAATTTAAAAGCCATTGGAGATAGGCTCAGAAAAATGGCCAAGGACATTTGCACGGACCGTTAAACTTTGAACAGTCCGTCTAG
>JBCEWC010022230.1:0-10116 GCA_038996855.1 Solanum aculeatissimum | reverse complement strand
AAAAAAACTGACGATATGTAAATAACCTTTCATCATTTTATCATTTATAATTTATTTATTAAATTAATTAGATTATTTTTAGTATTTTAATTTATTGTAAGGGTAAAATGGTAATCTGACTTTTCACTTTGAAGCTTCTTACTTTTAATAATATATGATAACTAGCGGTCAGGACCGTGCGCTGCACAGACCCAATATATGTTATTTCTGCGATCTAGATAAAATTTGGAGAATTAATAATTTTAATATATTTTTAATTTTTTTTAATTATTTGAATGTATAATATTTTCAAGTAGTTTTTAAATAATACACATTACTCCTAAACGGGAAAATAATTTATTACAGGTAACATTATAATTTCATAGTTGAAGTAGACGAAGAAATAATTAACTAATAATTAATAGAAATGATAGCGTAAAATTAAGTAGACACATTAATAGTAACCGTAAAACGCTATAGTCAAGCACAGGAAAATAATTTATGACGGGTAATATGTAATTTCACAGTTGAGGTAAATGGAGAAATTTTTAAATAATAATAATAGAAATGACATAGTAAAAATAAGTAGACACTTTAATAGTCACCGCAAAATTAAGCAGACACGTTATTATAATTTCATAGTTGAGGTAGCTGAAGAAATAATGAAATAATAATTAACAGAAATGACACAGCAAAATTATGAAGAGACTTTAATAGCCATTAAGTGGACACTTTTGCAGACGCGTTTAAAATTAAGTAGACACTCTAATAATCACCACAAAATTAAACAGACACGTTAATTTAATTAATAATTAACAGAAATGACACAGCAAAATTATGAAGAGACTTTAATAGCCATTAAGTAGACACTTTTGCAGACACATTTAAAATTAAGTAGACACGTTAATAATCACGATAAAACTAAGCAGACACGTTCATTTAATACGCAGTTGCCTGCTTGCAGCTGCCTTGACACAACAAAATCAAGTAGACACTTTAATAGTCACCGTAAAATTAAGCAGACACATTATAATTACTTGCCTACTTGATACAGCTTATTAAAAAATTTGATGTTATTGAGATTAGATCTCGAAACATTGAACTTAAGATGTTAGGTTTGAACCACCCTTTCATTCAATTGAGATGTATACAATTAAGAAGCTTATGGGAAAAAGAAAGAAAATGGACTTTTAAAATGAACTTTTGGATTACATATAACCATCATCATAAATATTTTAATAAGAAATTAAATATAGACAATCAAAGAGATTAAAGGCACAACAAAAGTGGGTAATAAAAAAAACTCCACTATATTTAGATATATTTTTTAATTCTAATGTGTACTGAAAAATAAGATATTCTCAATTTTTTTATTTTTTTAATTAAAAAAATAAGTACTAACATTTTTTAGTATACTAATAAAAGTTGTCCGGGCGTTGCCCGGGCTCACTAAATATGTTTGATTATTTTTACACTCTTATTTGTATGACTAAATTAAAATTTAAAATATGATATCTCATTCGTTTTAATTTGTCCTTGGCGAATTTTGATTGGTTTGGTAGTAAATGATTGATCGGGGCGATATAGTAAAATCACAGTTGAAAAAATATCTTTTTAGGGGTAATATTGTAAAATTATAGTCAAGGCAACTAAAGAAATATAATCAAGCAGTTGAAGCAGATGCGTTAATAAGCAGCTATCATAAAAAAATTAATTAGAAAGCTTATGGAATATTTTTATAAGTCCTATGTGATAAAAGAGCAGGAGTAGGCAACTCAAGTAGGCAGGTCGACGAAGAGTTGCCTGCTTTGGAAAGTTGTGCTTGGTTTGGTAGAAATTTGTTTTGTCCTAATTTCACTATTTACATGACTTAAAATAATTGATCGGGGTGATATAATAAAATTATAGTTGAAAACACTTAGAAAAATATTTTATTAGGAGTAATATTGTAAAATTATAATCGAAACAGTCAAAGAAATAAGCAAACGCGTCAATAAGCAGCTATCATAAAATGATTTAATTAAAAAATCCACGAAATACTTTTATAGGTCCTATATGATAAAGGAGCAAAAACAGACAACTCAAGCAGGCAGATCAACGGAGAGCTGTCTGTTTTGGCAAATTCTGATTGGCTTGGTAGTAAAGGATTGATCGAGACAATATAGTAAAATCAACAATTGAAAAAACATTTTCTTAGGGTAATATTGTAAAATTATAGTCGAAACAGTTAAAGAAATATATTCAAGCACGTCAATACGCGGCTATCATAAAAAGATTTAATTGAAAAGTCCACGAGATATTTTTATAGATCATATATGATAAAGGAGTAGAAACAAACAGATCAATGAAAAACTACCTGCTTTAACGAGTTTTGATTGTGTTGGTGGTAAAGTAACAACCCACACCACATAATCAGGAATTAAATTTATTTTAAGTACATGATCAATTAATGGAAAAATCAAAGATATTGTGTTTGATAGCTAAGCTTAGAGGCCTTTGTTGATTGAGTGACGCCGATGTTAGAATGTTTAAAGTAAGCATCAATCTATCAAATATATAAGAGGGAATTTCCACGTGGAAGCTTTTTATTGATTTTATAGTAAAGGAAACTCCCTCTTATATATATTAGATTAGACTATACACATTGAATTTATTAATTTCTTAATAGATATAATTATTGCTAAAATAATATTTATTTTGAAAAGTACTTTTTTCGAAGAAAGTGCAAAGTCAATTATAAGGGGGCCTTTTTTGCATTTAAATGTTCTTAAAATAATGCTTTATTAAAAAATAAAATAATCAGTTTAATTTTTGAGAACTTTATAAGGTGTGTTTGGTGCGTCATTAAAAGGTATTATATAATCTAGAATTCTAGATAAATATTATAGGAGGTGAACATGGAGATACGGACAGTGGGGATAGGGGTTGCGAAAGTAAAAATGGAGAAAATATAATTAATGTGAAATATCATTTATGAAATTTGTTTTCCCAAAAAGTAATGATAAAATCATAAATTTATTCAAGTGTATTATAAAATTTTAATATGTATATATAAAAAGTAATTTTTTTCCCTATATATACAATATTCTCTATAAAATATATAAATTTTTGATAAAAATATTTAATTAATTATTTTTTTATTTTTGTCACTGTTCGAAAGTTATTTTTCTTATTTTTAATTTTTTTTTTTGACTAACCTAACATTAATTTCAATTTATAGTATGCTATAATGATATGATAGAGACAGTAGCAGGTCAAATCAACCCCACACCATGTGAAAATTGTCACAAAAATCAAAACTTTAATGACTAAATTAAATCTAATATAAGAAATAAAGAATTAGCGATACATAAAATTTTGTGGCTAATTAATTATTTAGCTATAGATTATTGACGGTCTATATAAAAAATTCAATTAGTTAGGAGTTATTTAATGATAAATTAGCTAAGGACTATCGATAAATTTTCTAGTAGTATTGAAGTTTAATGAGTAAATCTATTGCAAATTTAAATTAATATTTTTATACTTAGTTGATTTCAATTTGTTTGTTTCGCATTGCTCTCTCATTCATTTTAAAAATAATATATTTTTTTGATAATTTTTTAATTTTAATTTTTCATATAACATGATTAAGATCATAAAATTAAATGATATTTTGAAATTTCAATATATTTTTAACTTAAAATCATAAGATTCAAAAATCTTCTTTATTTTTTTAGATTTTGTGTCAAGTCAAATCCAGATAAAAAAATTAAAAAAGAGGCAATAATATCTTTAAAGAAAGTTAAAACAAAGAAAAAATCGAATTTAAATAGAAACATAAAATTATATATTTTACTGTTTTCAGACAAAATAACTTTAAAAAATATTTAGGACCTGTTTGGAAAGTCACCTGGTAATTGAATTGATGTAATTGTTAGGGTAATAATTATCCGTCTAGTAATTACACAACCTAGTAATTACTGAGACCTATTTATTTGCTATAGTATAATTACGGTGTAATTATAAGTGTGTTGTTTGGTTGCACAAGTATAATTACAAGGTTATATTAAATTTTAAAAATAAAAGTTAATTATCTAAAATTTAAAATTTATATTAGACAAATAAGGATATTTATAAATAATATTAAATTAAATATTTAAGATATATATTATTTTTTGAAAATATATTAATTAGTACACATATGTTCTTAACTAATATTATAAAAAAATATATATATATTTTCAAATTAGTGTATTTTAATTAATTAATCATAAAAACTAAAAATACAAGATTTATAAGAACAATATGAAATGCATATTTGACAAAAATATTAATATTATAAATATAATTTCATAGTACAATCATTAAAATATTTGATTAAAAAGAATCCATCAAATCTAACTAAAATTAAATGGCTTGTAATGGAAATATCAAGTCAGTACTACTAATACAAATGAAACTAAAAGCACAACATAAATTCTAAAAACAAATTAACATAATATTCTTCTGTCCAATTTAGATATAACACACATATATATGATTTTTAAACAAATGTAAGTTTATACCTTTATTCAACAATGAATTTACTTTTAATTCAAAAATTAGAATACTAATAAAATCATGCTGATGAAAAAAAAAAAAAGATAATATAAAAAATTGCATGAAATAATATGAAGTAAAAACTGAGAATGAGAAGAAAATGAAAATAAATATTATAAAATAAAATATATTTAAAAGATATTACAATAATAATAACTAAAAAATTAAAATAATAGAAATAAAAATAAATTAAAACATAAAAATAAATATAGAAATTGAAAAGTAATCAACTTGTAATTACATCATGTAATTACCAGCAATTCACGAAGAGTGTAATTACATCTAGCCAATTACACTCAATTTCCTACTGATCAAGTAATTACATGATCAATCAAACAGATCAAACAGTGTAATTACACCCAATTATATTAAATTCAGCTACATGACTATCCAAACATGCCCTTATAATGGATCATAAACCTGATTTTCAATCTATTTAATTAGATAAAAGTAAAAGAATAAAAAATAAATAGAAAAAACAAAGAATAATCAAAGCAAGGGTAAAGTTGTCCATTTACCCGAATTTTTATTTCAATGATATGTTCTTAAATTCTAAAGAAAATAATTCAATAAATATTTTTTATATCTATATAAATAAGTGTGAGTCTGACCCAAGCAGACAACTCTTCGTCGTCCTACCTGCTTAAATTGCCTACTCCTGCTCCCGATCCTGACCAACCACAACCTTCCAAAGCAGGTAGCTTTCCGTTGTCCTACCTGTTTGAGCTGCCTGTTTCAACTGCTTAATTATATTTCTTTAACTGCTTTGACTATAATTTTATAATATTACCCCCGATGAGGCATTTTTCCAACTGTGATCTTACTATCTCATTTTTGCAACTGTTTCAACTGTGATTTTACTCTCTCGCCCCGATCAATTATTTTAAGTCATGTAAAATGAGATATTATATTTCAAATTCAGTTATACGAATAAAAAAGTAAAAATAATCCATAAGTGTGAGTCTGACCAACTACAACCTTCCAAAGTAGGCAGTTCTTTGTCATCCTTTGTGCTTGAGTTGCCTGCTCCTGACCAACCACAGTCTTCCAAAGCAGACAACTCTTCATCGTCCTGTCTGCTTGAGCTGCCTGCTCCTGACCAACCACAATCTTCCAAAGCAGGCAACTCTCCATCGTCCTGCCTGCTTCGGCTACTTAATTATATTTCTTTAACTGCTTCGACTGTAACTTTACAATATTACCCCTAATGAGATATTTTCCCAACTGCTTCAACTGTGATTTTACTATCTCGCCCCGATCAATTATTTTAAGTCATGTAAAATTTGTCGTTCTGCCTGCTTGAGCTGCCTCCACCCCTCACCCATCCCCACCCCATACCAAGGACAAACAAATTAAAATGAATAAAATATCATATTTTAAATTCAAATTTAATTATACAAATAAGAGTATAAAAATAATCAAACATATTTAGTAGACTCGGACATTGCCGGACAACTTTTACTAGTTTTATTTATAAGAATGTCCTATGAATATAACCAATATAACTAAGATAATATTTGTAATAAAACATCACACTATTCATGCACTTTTTATTGACTTGTTGAAAAAAAAATTACATAGAACATGCAAAGCACATGTTAGGCATAAAGAAGAATATTTCTCTCTTATTTTATTATGATAAGTCCTCTTATCTGAGTGGTTTAAATTGATTACATCATACATAAAGTTTTTGTGTTAAAAAGTCAAGTTTTCACTCATACCAGATTTATACAAATTCAAGATTCTTGTTAGCTTCTTTGTTTTCAGTTCTGATATTTTCCAGCTCTGTAGGTAGAAAAAGAAAAAAGTTGAAAAGGACTAGATTTTTTATCAAGGGTATGTATCAAAGTTAAATGCTTCAGTATTTCAGCTAGCTAAGAAGCTTTTGGGTTGAAAAGACAAGTTTTTGGACACCCAATTCAAGATTCTTGTTTTTTACCATTTCTGGTAATTTTCAGCTCAGTAAGTAGACAAAAAGTCGAAAAAAACTAGATTTTTTATCAAGGGTATGTAAAGTTAAATGCTTCAGTATTTCAGCTAGATAAGAAGCTTTTGGGTTAAAAAGACAAGTTTTTGGACACCCAATTCAAGATTCTTGTTTTTTTCCATTTCTGGTAATTTTCAACTCAGTAAGTGGATAAAAAGTTGAAAAAGACAAGTATTAAGAGCATGTGTCAAAATTAACTGCTTCAGTGTTTCAGCTAGCCAAGATTTTTTTTCTTAAAGTGTGTTAAAAGTCTAGTTTCTGGACATCCAATTCAAGATTCTTGTTGTTTTTCCCAAGTTCTGGTGGTTTTTCAGCTCAGTAAGTGAAAAAGATAAGATTTTTGATAAAGGGTATGTATCAAAGTTTTCAGTATTTCAGCTAGCTAAGAATCTTGATTTAGGAAGCTTTTGTGTTAAAAAATCAACTGTTTGGACACCCAATTCATACAATTCGACATTCTTGTTTTTTGTTTCAGTTGTGATATTTTTCAGCTCAGTAGGTAGTAAAAAAGTTGAAAAAGACTAGATATTTGATAAAGGGTATGTGTAGTTAAAGTTAACTGCTTCAGTGTTTCAGCTATACAAGACTCTTGATTTAAGAAGCTTTTGTGTTAAAAAGTTAGTTTTTGGGCACCTAATTCAAGATTCTTGTTTTTTTTTTCCATTTCTGGTAATTTACAGCTCAATTAGTAGAAACCAGTTGAAAAAGACAAGTTTTTGTACACCCAAAATCTTGAGTTAAGAAGCTGTTGCACCAAAAAGTCAAGTTTTTGTACACCCAAAATCTTGAGTTAAGAAGCTGTTGCACCAAAAAGTCAAGTTTTTGTACACCCAATTCAAGATCCTTGTCTTTTTTTTTTCAGTTCTGGTATTTTTTCAACTCAATAAGTAGAAAAAGTTGAGAAAGACTAGATTTTTGATCAAGGGTATGTGTCAAAGTTAAATGCTTCAATATTTCAGTTAGCTAAGAATCTTGATTTAAGAAGCTTTTGGGTTAAAAAAGTCAAGTTTTTTGGACAACCAATTCAAGATTTTTGTTTCTTCTTTCACTTCTGACATTTTTCAACTGAGAAAGTAGAAAAAGGACAAGATTTTTTATTTAGGATCTAACCAAAGAATTTTGATTTTAAGGAGGCTATTGTATTGATGGAGGAAAGACAGAAAAAGGGGAATTTGGTGTTTGCAGTTAATGGGGAGAGGTTTGAGCTGCCATGTGTTGATCCTTCTACAACTTTGCTTCAATTCTTGCGCTCTGAGACATGTTTCAAGAGTCCTAAGCTTGGTTGTGGTGAAGGTAATTCTATCTTTTTCTTTCACCACTCTGTTACATTTTTGTTTAATAACCTTGGTGTCCCAAGCCTGTTTGTGCTTCTCAACTGGTTCCAGGAGTACCTTGTTATTTCCCACCAACACAACATTGAGTAACTTTGTGTAAGGCTTAGACAGATAGAAAGAAATGCCTAATTTTTTGCCTCCACTTGGATTTGAACACGAGGTCTCATGATTTTGAACCAACCTAGTGTATACTATATGTTTGTTTTTGTGTTATAAACATGGTGTTTGGGGCCTGCTTGTTTACACCACGGTTAATTCCATGAGTACCTGCTACCGCCCATTATCACAGACACAGGTAACTCTGTTCATGAAAACTTGGACAGCTGAGAAGAAATCCCATTGAGAACAGGGGAGGACCCACATAGTGCTTTGTGGGGGCTGGAGCACCCATTGATCCCGACGTAAAATGTTTACTGGTATATAAAAATACTGCAAAACGTCTATAGTTAATTCATAAGCACCCAATGAATGATTGTTGGATTTGGCTTGTTGGTTAATAAGTGGATGTTGAATCTTTGGTACCTCAAGGTCGTGGTCGTGGGATCAATCCTTCCTAAAGGGATTTTTTTTAGTTCCTCTTTAGCAATTTCTAAACCAAATGTGCAACTACAAATTTATAATTAACAATTTATTTATTTTAGTTACAAACTTCTTGAATTAATGCTCCACCTTTTCTTTATGGAATCACAAAGTTTTTCATGCAAACTACGTAACAAGTAATTTGTATATATTTATAAAGTTGTTTGATTCGCTATATGTAAAAGATAAGATATTCGCAAGTGTAAGCGATATTATTATTTCAAAATATGAAAACTCATCGAGTACATTATAATTTGTAACTCAAAATCTTCTTTTCTGATAGTAATATTAAACGTAGCTTTCTCATTAACTTTTTTCACAATTGTGTTCAATTAGCCTTTGCACTTATACTAATGAACGATCGACTTTATGTTAAGAAATTAAAGCACTCACTACCTTCGGATCTGGATCTGCCACTGCTTGAGAGTATTTGATTCCGTTGGAATTTGAACCCAAGATCTCATGATTCTCAACCTACCTAGTGTATACCATGTGTGTGTGTGTTTTTGGTGCTAGTACATAAGGAACATTAGAAACTTTGGATTTCCTTAAATTTGTGTTCTTATGGCAAATGTTCCTTTTGCTTTGTTTCTGTGCTTTTCATGGAATTTGACAAATTCTAGTGTACTTCTCTTATTCACCAGTCATCTGCAGAAAGCTTATGATAACTTATTATGAATTCCCTCGAGGCTTTTTGGCTTCTCTGCATAACTAGATTCTGTACTCTTTTAAGTTTTCTGTGACCACTGAAGATGGTGGTGGAACTGTAAAGATTCGTTCACCCCTAAACAAAAGTCTTGGGTCCAAGTCTTGGGAGGGGCACACTGTATGCTTGATTGTTTTCTGGCAATGAAATTTTACATTACATGAATTGTTTCTCTTAAACTGTTGGTTACAAGCCTTTTATCTTTTTTTTCCATATAAAGTGATTGGAGTTTTAAATTTCATATTGACCTAAATGTAATTCCTTTCCTTTTTACTTCTGGTTAATTAGGAGTTAGAACAAGCGGTTCTCTAAACGATATGTCCTTTCTTTTCAACTACTGAATCTTAAAGAGTTAAGGCTACTGATCATTATGATTGTTAGGGCGGGTTAAGAGTCTCACATTTGTTGGAGAAATTGATTAGTGGTTTGCTTATATGGACTTGACCAATCTTCCCTCATAAGCTAGCTTTTGAGGAATGGATAATGGTTAGGCAATCTTCCCTCATATCTTATAATAGCAAAACTGGAGTTATAGGTTTCACCATATGTAGTTGATTTACATACTAAGCTAACTTCTGCAACTTCCGACTGTAGAATTGCTTTTGTGGTACAATGAAGTAAAATGACCAGCTTTTGTAGTTTTTCAATGTAGAATGCATGTTAAATGAGATATTGTATTCCTTGGTTGCTGACTTCCTTTAGACTATGAAATATTGCTTCATAAGTCTTTTAGAGGGGTATATCTCTTGATCGTCTGTCTATAATCTGATTAAGTATTTGCCCTTCTAATTTGGGTTCAGAAGGAACATAACTTCTTTGTATGGTTACAGGTGGTTGTGGGGCTTGTGTTGTTCTGATCTCAAAGTATGATTTGAAGCTTAACAAGGTGGAAGATTTTAGCGTGAGTTCGTGCCTTACACTTCTTTGCAGTTTAAATGGTTGTTCAATCA
>JBCEWC010022229.1:0-10116 GCA_038996855.1 Solanum aculeatissimum | reverse complement strand
CGACCTACACTTGGCTTAGGGGTGGTTCCATGCCACCCCAAGCTCACTGTTACATTCCACGGGAGCCTAGACGGACCATGCAAAGTTTCATGGTCTGTGCCAAAGTCCTTGGCCACTTTTCTGAGCCTATCTCCAATGGCTTCTGAATTTTAGACAGTCTCACTATTTGGACCATATCTCCCTCATCCAATAACCAAATCGAGTAAAACTACTTGGGTTGCATAGCTAACTAAAAGAGATTCATTTTATAGGTGGTAGCGCATATGGGTCATACCACATCAAAAGTTATGACTATTTGAAGTTGACTGCCAAAACTGTCCCTCTAGACCACTTTCTAGCCAAATTTGCATCGGCCACCTAAACTCAACCCGTGGCTACCAAAACTCAACCATGGCTTGTAGTATATCATAGAATGCCAACCATAAGTAGATTTCAAAAATTTTTGAGTTGTTACATGTTTCCCCTATCGCTCTGTCTCCATAATGGGAACCCTCTATGAACGTGGCCCATCTTAACAAAATTTTAGAAACCATTAGTTCCCTTTCAACATTCCCTCAAATGAATTATTTGACATGTACTCTATGGTAGATTTCCTTTTGAACCTCAAGGAATACTTCCTCGGAACATAGAATCTTAGCCTTTGATGTTTTGAATAATCTGTGACCTTAGATTATATCTATTATTTGGTACAGGTGCGCCTGTTGAAGGTTTCACATAACTCATAGGTCTCTGTTTAAAGAAGGACCTTTTTCCATTTGCTTGCTTCAATTGACTATGCCTATGTTCTACTTACTTAGCCTTTTTGCTCAAGTGTTCCTCCATATCATTCTCCTTGTTCTTTTCTAATCTTTGGGCATGTACAATATGCTGAGTAGTAGTCTTGGGATCATTTGCTCGATCACTAGTCCTAGTCCCAATCTATGAGGGCATCTTTGTTGAGGATATCTCAGTACTGACGGAGTTTTTCTAGCTCACTATGCATTTTGAAGGTAAGGTTTAAAAATGCATAATGCACGAGGTAGAAAGGAACTTTCTTAGGGTTAAAATCTATCACATAAACTTAACTTACTGTGCATTTAGAAGGAAAGGTCTGAAAATGCATAATGCACTTGGTAGAAGGTAACTTTCTTAGGGTTAAACTCTATCACATAAACTTAGAATGTAAAAGAAGTTAAAATAATTTCTAATGTGCCATAGTCTCTGGATTATAATTGTGATGTACAACAGACTCATAACCAAGACTCTACTAGACATGACTTAATAGATAATCCTAGGACTTTTGAACTTTATGCTCTGATACCAAGTTTGTCATGCCTTAGGAGAGTACCCTAGACGTGGCTGACACTCAGAAACCCTTAATGATTCTTAAGAAAATCACTTGGCTTGATCACATTATCAACATACAATGGAAGGGTCAATCTAAGAGTAAATAAGTAAGATGGGCTAATCAGTCAATAGTCCTAATCAATCTCTATTAGGAAATGGTTTTCAAAGAAAACAAGTCTAAGAATAGGATCACTCAATTCACTCCATCAATGTCTATGAAGCCTCTATCTGTTAATGTCTAGATGGTTCCAATGACAAGTCCATGACTATCTCAATAGAAAAGAAATATATCAAAGTAAAATTGAAAATAAATAGAATGCCTCCAGATGCAAGGAGGTCTCATTACTGTCAGAAATGAAATGAATCTCAATGGAGTGTTTGTTGATGATCTCGAGCATCTGTACCTATATCATAAAAGGATGCAACACAAAAACTAATTAGCACATGGAATATACAGTATATAAAATGGCAAGAAAAATAACAAGCTCAAGGTATACACAACTCTAATAGCTCAACTCAAAATGAAAATCAAAACCCAGTAAGGAAAGACAAGATTAAGTAGCTATATTTTAGGAAAGAACTCAACAGTATGCAATTAAACCCTATCGTATCGAGTACCATCATGTCCTATTGGGAGTTTCTCTAACCGATAACCATCACCTATGAGCCAGTGATGTGCAATAAAGCAATGTTGTTACCATATCTATCCAATACTTTGCTAAGGTAAGGGACGAATCATAAATCATTGGATCCACAATCAATCAAACCAAATCCTTTTAAGCACTTTAGAGATATGTCCCCTTTGTCATCCCATGCTGGTGACATGGTTTATGGAATTTGAGTTAATTATACTCTTATCAAAATCGGTGTTTGATACTCCTCCCAAGGCTTAGTATGCTCATAAAACTAAAATTAACCAGTTCAATCAAACCATTCGACTAATCTAATTGGATTCTTCTTAATTCAACCATCATCTCATTATCAATCCCTTAAAAATAGGTATTGGTATTAAGTAATGTGTTGAAAGTGTAAATCCCTTGAAAACTGGGCCATAAGATGTGTCAGCTATTGGTTATGCTAAATAATGTGATAAAAATGATAAAATTATTGGCATTAAGAGATTTGTTGAAAGTGTGTATTCCTTGAAAACTGAGCAAAAATATGTGTCAGATAGAAAATGGTAAAATTATTGGTGTTATGTAATGTGTTGGAAGTGTTGATTCCTTGAAAATTGAGCCAAAAGATGTTTGAGCCAAAATACATTTGAACTAAGTCATGTGAACTTTTGTAATCTTCTTCTTTGTTATATATACACAAACACAGACACTTTTATGAATAAGGATACTCCTTCAAAATTAAAGAGGCTTAAATATAATGATTAAGGTTGTGCAGGAAATTATTCTATTACCTTATTATTTGACAAAAAAAGTGAACATGAAAAAAGGCTTCTTGAAGATTTTTAATCCCACAACTAGTGCAAAGCAAGTGGTAAGTGTACTTCCTCCTTTTAGGATTTTATTTTTTTGAATTTGTTTTCTTCTTGATTTGAAAATGTGGGTAGTGGATATGAGATAGGAAAGTCTTGGTAAAATTAAATCTACAAAATATAGATATTTACGAACTAGATCTCATGGTCTTTCACAATATTTGATGTTTTTTTTTTATCTCATTTTTTGCTATGTAAATGTACAAATATTTGTTCTATAATTCTCGTTGACACTTTTTCTTGATTTTTTGTGAAGTTAACAGAAGATAAATGTCTGTGTGATGCAAGTAAATTATATACTAGCATTTTATTTATATTGAATTTCACATTTTATAGTAGTATTATATAGAAATATTTCATCCAGTTGATGCCATAAATTAGATGTATTATTTCCAGATGACCATATTATGAGTGTTTTGATGGAAGTAACTTTTTAATATATTTTTTAGAATGCATCAAATAGTTACGACTTGAATTTTAAGCTCAAAAGTCCTAAAATTTGAGTTCTTTGAAAAAAGGTTGTTCTTATACTGATTGCATTAATGATATGGTCTATTTGTTTTAAAGAAACTAGTACTAGTGTTTCTCTATATTTTTTAAAGTATAAAGTTTTTTCTTGTCAGAAAAATCCACAAATTATGCAATTTACAAGATCGAAAAATTATCCTTAGGGATCTATTTGGAAATGAGTAGCCTATAGGAGTGATCAAACAAGGAAGATATTTTATTTTCAATATAAATGAGAGAAGTTCATTGAGGATAACACTCTAAAATTTTGAGATATTTTAATATTTGATAATGATGGATAAGGAACATTTGACTTTGAATTACTTGGAACAAATGAATTTCAAAGAAAGGTGTTGGAGATAAAAGAAAGAGAAAAAATGAATGTTGAACATCAAAAGATTGGAGAGGTAAAGGGGAAGACTTGTACCAACAATAGCAACATTAGTTATTCTGAAGATGATAGTGTCGAGGATTACATTGTAAAAGAAGTTTTCAAAGAACTGAAGACTATTTTAGTTTGATTATTTATGAATTAAATATATAAATATCTATGTTGAATGGTAGTAACTTGAATCCACTTAACTCATTATGAGTTAGTTCTTATTTTTTATAAATTCTAGATCTATAAATCTTTTTAAGTGTGAGAACTTTCATTTATTTTTTTCGATTGTAAATTATTAGTGTGTACGAAATTTTATTTATTTTTTATCCACAATGTGCTCTTTATGTGCTTGATTTATCTTAATCATGAATTACTCGTGTAAAGTTTTTGTTGGGGTGGTGATGAGGTGAAAACTCCAAATAAAAAATTAACAACACACAATACTATCTACAGAATAAACACATCTAAAACGTTCTCCCATCGTGAGTGTACCTTTTTAATTATTATATTTGTTTAAGTATGCACATATATTTTTTTGACAATTGATGGTAAAATATAAACTCAACTTAAATTTATAATACTTCATTGAACACTTGTATTTAATATTTTAGATCATTGTAATGTTCTACACTTGCATTAAGCACATGTATGAGTGTTAAAAGTGTGGATCCCTTGAAAGCTAATCCAAAAGATATGTCAGCTATTGCGTCAGAAATTGGTAATGCTAAATATTATGACAGAAAATGATAAAATTTTTGGTGTTAAGTAATGTGTTGAAATTGTGGATCCCTTAAAAACTGAGCCAAAAGATGTGTCACATAGAAAATGATAAAATTGTTTGTGTTAAGTAATGCATTTAAAGTGTGGATCTCGTGAAAATTGAGCAAAAAAAATATCAGTTGTTGAGTCTGCTTTTGACAAAGATAAATAATGTAACTGAAAATTATAAATTGTTGATGTTAAATAATGTGTTGAAAGTGTGGAATCCTTGAAAGTTAAGCCAAAAGATGTCTCAACTGTTGTGTAAGCTTTTGGTAATGCTAAATAAATGTTATAGAAATGATACAATTATTGGTATTAAGTAATGTGTTGAAAATACTGATCCCTTCAAAACTGAGCCAAAAGATGTGTCAGACAAAAAAATGTTAAAATTATTTATGTTAAGTAATGTGTTGAAATATTGGATCCCTTGAAAATTGAGCCAAAAGATGTGGATCAATTAGTTACATTCTTCAAAGTGTGAATCTCATTGGCGTGGTTGACACTGAGAGACTATTGTTAGTCCACAAGCGAACTACTTGGCCTTATCATATTCATACAATCATAATCTAACAGTGGGTGACATCAACAATGTAAGAATAACTTAATAGGAAGATGATGATAAAATACTTATAGATAAAGGTCGTAGGCCAACCAATCCGATCACAAGACTAGTAAGAAAGAAGCTAGCCAAAACTCTATCAAATACAAAGACTCAACAATCTAGTGTATGAAGCCTCTATCTATCAGTCTAAATTGTACCAATGACATGTTCATGGCTACCTCAAATAAAAAATAAAAGTGCTAAACTTAAAGCAAGAAAGATAAGCGGGATATCTTTCGAATGTAGGGGAGGACTTACCAATTAGTTGAATGCGAAAGAATCCTCATAGAAACGTCTGTTGATGATCTCTAATACTTGTCTCGTCATCATAAAATGATGTAAGTCCAAATGAACATCAGTCCATTGAATATACTAGTATAAAACATAGTTGGAAAAGGATAGGGCATAATCAAAGATCCTCAATTCAGCAATCAACTCAACTTAGAAAACATATAAGTTTAAGAAAAGTTATATTTTGAAAATAGACTCAAGAATATGTAACTCACACAAAAACATATCCTATACCATCATGTACTTCTTTGGAGTTTCTCTTAACCGACAATAACCCCACCACCTTTGGTTGTTGATGCACAATGAAAACAAATATTGTTGCCACGCCCATCCAATACATGCCAAGGTAAAGGATGACCAAACCAATCTTTGATCCACAATGAATGTCCATTCTTTTGGGACATAAGAGGCATGATCCCTATCCTACACTGGCAACATATTTTATGGGTTGGAGTTATTACTTACTCCTGTCCATATCGGTCCTCAATACTCCTCCCAAGACTAAATATGCTCATATCAATCAACTCAATTGATAAGTTTCTTATGGACCCTTTTAGTTCATCAATTCTATCACAATCATGACTTTCGACCTATTATATCAACCATCCAGTCACATCTTTCAAGAGTGGTTCAAATATGCATTTATGATAACATTCAATTCTATTCAGTCATTAGGGTTTGACTTATGAAAACACAGAAGGGCATTGTAGTCTCATCTAGGTTACATTCGTATTCATTACCATTCACATGTATAACTTGCACAATTCATGCTTCTATTCTCTATCAATGCATCTAGACATTCAAGTTTAAGAGACAATATAACTGAGGTTTACATAGCTAATGATGAAATTCATGTATTCAAGAAATTAACTTATGAGAATTATCAATAATTTAATATCACGTAAGAATATTCTAGGATTTTAGGAAAAATCTTAAGAAAATATTCATGAAAGTCTAAATCATTCACAATTCAATTAATTCAATTTATGGGGCACATGGGAGAATACTTTCCATGTTTTAGATAGACTTACATACTTGAAGAGAAATATCTCTTGAAAAACCTTTGGTCTGAACTTGAAGATGAAAAACCCAAGCTTCTTCTTTGGGAGAACTTTCAACATAAAAATTTAATATTTTCAGGGGTTTATGCGTTAATGGAAGTTTAGTAGGCTATATGATAGGATTAGGGAATATAATTAAGGTAAAAGGTCAAACATATCCATTCCAAAAAGTCAAATAATCATCAACATTGAAAAAATTACGTTTTAATGAATTCCGTCAGCCAAATCGACAATCTAGGGGTCTCATCGTAGAACCATTCAGCATTACGCCGAATGGGAACCTTGGGTCGCTGCTATTTTTATTGTATAGTTTTTAATCTTTCTTAAAACGTTTTGGCGGTCAAATTTTGCAGATCTCTGAATTATTGAACAGTCAAACGGACCGTCGCCTAATTTTACAATATCAGACACGTTTCAATAAAATAGTCATAATGTTTACTCTAAACTCCGATTAAGGCAAAATTAGATGTGTTGGAAAGATAATTTAGTGATATTTAATTTGATAAATTATGGGTTACCTAACATATTATGTTCTTAGATATATTGGCACTTGATATTGACCTTTCTATGCACTCATACCAAAACATAGTCGATGGAACTTTTTTAAACTTGTCTTGGCCTTGGCTATCCCTGCTGACTTCACACTATATTCAACACACTTCAATTACTTAGTAAAGGACCTTAACATACATTCACAACTTTGGAGTTATTGTATCACCAAATTTCATATCGAAACTCAATCGATAAGGAAGGTTTTAACTCTACTTTATATTAAAGGATTTTTGTGACATTTATTCATATTAAAACTATTATCCTACTATAGAATAGGATTTAATACATACATTCATGGTTAGAATCCCTCGGTATGATCCCATACACATAAGAGGGAAGTTCTGATCTTAGCTTAAAAAAGTTCAAGATGTTTAATATCTCACTCTTGGGATCATTCGTCCTCGTATGATTGATACTAGAGATGGGCTCGAGACACGAATAACAATCAAGGCCCAATAAATTAACCAATAAACCAATCAGGCTATCTAGAAATCAACTATTCAAACTCAAGAATGAACATATCATTTTAGATCAAGAATAAGAACATTTTCTTCAACTTCATCATTGTTTGGCACGAATGGAACATCAAACTCAATCAATCGAATCATTCAAACTTATGGATAATCACCTGTTCGAACTCAAGAAGGAACATATCAATTCACAGGTAGGGAACTCCCTCACTTAAATACATCATATGGGGATAAGATAGGGTTGCAATTCCGAATGCTTCCATCAACTTTCCTCATGACTTTACGAGAAGATTATTTGTCTAACAAAAGTGTATGACCACTTCATTTCAAGACACAAGACTGATATGTTTCAAGCTTGGTGACTCTCCTCGACCATATTCTCCTCCTTGTATACCACACTTCATTAATTTAAGCCTATAACTCTCATCAAAGCCTAAGTCTGTTGTATACTCTCATTAAGTTCAAGCTAAACACAAAGTCACAACATGCTTCCCATAAGATGATCATGCTTATGCAAATCTAATCACCTCTATTTATGTTTTATGCCTTTGTAAGAGCTTTCACTTAAACGATATTACTCTTTCTCACCACTCTAATACATATACTTGAAATCCTTACCCAGAGGTAACGAATAGTCTATTACAATCATTTATATTAGGACAATCACACATTCAAGCCTATCATTCTAACCACTTTATGGACTTTAGAGACCATCATCTCTTAAGAATCATCAAGCCTACCATAACACATCTACGCTCAAATTGCATAAACTCTTTTAAAGGGATACACCTATTTTATCTTATCTATCTATTGCACACATCAAGATTTCATATCGCTCCTCCTCCATATCTATAACGTTAAATAGAATCAGTACCCACAGTTTGGTTAATATGGGGAAAGGGTGTGAATTATTGGTGTTGAAATATCAGAGAGGGGTTGCAATGTTACACTACTTAATTATATGTTCTGTGGAGTCGTCATGTGTTGTACCTTGTGAACTGTTGTAAGTGTGTTATGGAACTAAAAACAAGCTGAGGTACACTATGTATACAAAAATATGTATGACACAAATGCAAGTAGAGAAAGAAGGGTTGAAAGAACACCCTTAGGTGGTAATTATGAATTTGCTGCCTGGATATTATTTGGCTAAGATTGAGCTGCCAAAATATGTTTATTAGCTATTAACACTAGTTTTATCACCCACACTATTGTAGATAAATATTTGAGAAGGAAAGAGGTTACTTCGATGTAATAATAAGGTCGTACAACAAGGTATGTAAGGCTATTCTATTCCATACTCTTTGGCATAAAATGTAACATTCGTGTCACTATTAACAAGTGGGCTTCTCAAGTGTTATTCCAATAGTGGCAGTGTTGTTTATTTGCAAATCTGTAGCTTACTCTTCCAAGCACTAGCACGATGAGTTTACTTTTATTCGTGAAGCCAAGTGTGTCATTAAACTCCTAAGTAGAACATTAATGTTAAATTCGACTCTTATATTATTGTACTGTCTTAAGTTACCATTATCGTATCATTTACTATGGGTACACAGTTCCAAGGCTTCAAAATCATCATGACCACCAAAGTAATAATCTTAAAGTATTAAAGAATAAGTTGAACATTGTTCCCAACATAGATGGCAGCCCAGGGGAAAGAGCCTAGCATGGGTCAATCCTAATTTTTATAACTATGAGACAACATTCCAGGGGTTAAAATGCCTAGCATAGGTCATCCTCTCTTTACCACTGATCAGCTGGTCATTAATAATACATGCCTAAAAGAAGTTATAAAGAATTAAAGAGTAAAGAAAAGAACCTAGCATATATGGTCCCACAAGTATAATGAAAGTAGTCTTTTATTATGATTTATGCATTTATATGTTGCTACTTGATTTCACTTGAGTTTTTATTTTGCATATGTTATTGCCTTACATATTCAGTACATTATTTTGTACTGACATCCCTCGTGGGGGATGCTGCAATTTATGTTGTAGGTACAGGTACTCCAGCTAGTAGACCTCCAATATAGGCGCACCCGATACTCAGCTGCTTTTAGTGAGCTTCAAGTTGATCCGGGGCTTTACTGAGTCAGTAGTTTATGCATTTTGGTATTGCATAATAGTTATGTAAGGCAGGGGCCTGCCCCGACCCGTGTTAAGGTTTTCTATCTTGTAGAGGCTTTGTAGACTTATTGTATATAGTTCAGTTGTATCTTGTCTCTAAATATTTGGGGCCTCAACGATCAAGTCCTGTATGTAAGTTTGGTGCTACTTATTTTCATTTCTTATCTCAGTAGAGTTGTCATAGAAATATTCATGATAAGTACAGGTTATATGTTGGTTCTCTTGGGCCTAGAGGGCACCGAGTGCTTGTCCATCTTTATAGACTTGGAGGCATAAAGAACAAATTTTCCCTCCCTAGAATAGTTGATTTATTTGATCAGTTATAGGGTGCTAAGTGTTTTTCAAAGATCGACTTGAGGTCGGGTTATCATCAAGTGAAAGTCAAAAATCAAGATATACCCAAGACAACTTTTCGAACACGGTATGGTCATTTTGAGTTCTTAGTCATGTCATTTGGGCAAACAAACACACCAACTACTTTTATGGATTTGATGAATAGGGTGTTCAAGCCATTTTTGGATGTGTTCGTGATAGTATTCATAGATGACATTTTGG
>JBCEWC010022228.1:0-10117 GCA_038996855.1 Solanum aculeatissimum | reverse complement strand
TTTGATGAAAAATTATTTTAAGGGGTGGGGTATTTATAGTTGAAATTGTAGGATTAAATTAATTAAATAAATAAATTTAAAAAAAAATAATAATATTGAGCCGTTGAACGGCTCAATTTGCTGGAAATTTTCAATATGACCGTTGGGGACCCCACACCCCAACGGTCCAATAAAAAATTATTAAAAAAAAAAAATTTTTTTTTTAAAAATTTCCGAGAACCGGATATTACCGGACCGGTTCCGGCGGAACCGGTAATAACCAGTTCTTCTCCCCTCTCCCTTCCCGGTACCCCTCCCGGCCCCCTACCCCGGTTCCCCACCGGCAGTACCGAAACCGGTAAAATTACCGGCAGAATCGGACCGGAACCCATAACTGCCGGTTCCGACGCCAGTCTTAACTGCATATATGGCATAGGTTATTGATATCAATTTCAATAGAATTTAGGTATGTGCGGGTGGGTAGCCTGTCGTGCTGGCATAGCCATATGAATTATTTTATTTTATTGAGATATTATAATTTTCAAATCCAGTTAAAGATGTTTTGAGTTCCTATATTAATTAATATAGTCATTTTTATGAAAAGATAGGCACTCTTTGTTATTAGTATGCCTTTGGAATTAGGATTCCATATTATGTTGTTAGCTTGGGTTGAGGTAGGAATGCATAGGCATTCTGTAATGACTCTCACGGTCACTTTATTCATACTATCTTCATTTCATCATTTATTTATGACTAGCTGACACTGATAGCTCGGGTGCCTGGTCGTTCGTTTGGATTTTGTGCAGTTTTTTATGTTTTGGAGACCTTATAAGTTGAACAATTAGTATCATAGCCCCAGGTTCGTTGATCTCACTTGTACAGAACTAACGTCTAGTAGAGTCTCACAGATGGGTGTGGAGACATCTGTGACTCATCTTCAGGAGGCTACGGGATGTCATTTGGAAATACCTTCTGTGATTGTATCAGTTCGTGCAGTATCTGTTTGTTGGTTTCCTAAAATCTCATTGGTTGTACTCTTTCGTAGAGCATGGCCCACAAAGGTCAACCTCGAGATAGAGGTAGGGGGCAACACTAGTCTCAGATAGAGATGTAGCTCCAGACCCTATGGAGGAGCACCTGGATGCCCCTAATCCCCCGCAACCGGAGGGACTGAGATTGCCACAACCCCCAACTTTCCCTGTTATGACTCCAACACTTCAGGTGGCTATTAAACAACTACTTGAATCCCTCAGGGGTGTGAAGCAGGCTCCAGCTTCACCAGTATCGCAGGATCAGCCTACTGTTCCAGTGCCAGAGCAATAGCCTCCTTTAGTGCCACCAGTTCAGCAGGAGCAATCCCCATCTCCCGTTCTTGAAGGGCACCTAACCCCAGTTCCTTCCCTTGCCCAGCCAAATATTGCAGAGGGTGCTATGCCTTTTCAGGATTAGAAGGTGCTGGGATATTTCCTCATATTGAATCCAACCAAGTTTCCAAAGGTAGTTGGAGAGGATGCCCACAAGTTTCTAACATCTTATAGTGAGAGCCTATATACTTTGAGGTTGTTGAAGTCCCGAGGGGAAGATTTTATGGCATATCAGCTTAATGGGCTCGCTAGACAGTGGTGGCGTGCTTATTTGAACACTAGACCAGTTGAGTTACCGTCGGTGTCGTGGATAAAGTTTTCTGAGGCATTCTTGACTAGATTTGTTCCCAGATATAGGCTCCGTGATTAGTTCTCAAGGCTGGAGCATGGCACTATGACTATGTTCGAGTATGAGGCCAAATTCACGAGCTCTCTTGACATGCCACTATGATACTACATATTGATGAGGGGAGGATTAGATGTTTTGTCAGGGGACTGAGGACACAATTGAGGATTGAGACTTAGTCATTGGTTATAACAAGCCGGTCTTTTCTTAATATTATTGATCATGCCCATACTATTGAGCAACTTCGTCACAAGGCCCATGGGGACAATTATAAGTGGGCCCGCTATAAGGGTAGCTATAGTGGGACTCGGTACAGAGATTTAAGTTGAGCCAGTCCAATTGCCCCATTCAAGCTTCACTTTAGACTTTAGAGTGTGATTGATGGTATCAAGACACCCTCAATCAGGGTGGCCCTCCCTATATCACCAGGTAGAGGGAGAGAAATGCAACTATGACAACTTTAGGACAAACTGGGCTATATTATTCAGCTGTTCAAAGCTCTGGGGACTCAGAGACAAGTACTATAGGACGCAGTAGTATTCATTTTGTTGGTCGATCTTCCTAGGGGTGTTATGACTGTGGGGAGTTAGATCACTGGTACAGAGATTGTCCTAGGTAGAGAGTGGTGTATTTTTCTTCTCAGACAAGTCGCTCCGCCTCTTTACCTGCACCCTTAGTCAGAGATAAGGCTAGGGATTAGGACCGCATGTGAGATTTGCAAGGTTCCAAAGGCAGTTCTCAGGGTGGCAGGTCAGAAGATAGGGGTGATACCCGAGGAGGAGGCCATTAGGTCCATTTCTATGCAGCACCAACGAGGCCAAAGTTTGAGGCCTCAGATAATGTCATTGTAGGTACATTTCTCTATGCTTGCAGTCAGTTTTAGCTTTGTTTGATCCCAGATCCACCTATTCTTATGTACCTATATATATTGTTTGGGGATGGGTCTTGAGCCTTTAGAAGCACCGCTACGTGTTTCAACTCCTATAGGAGACTTTTTTTTGTAGTGGATCAGGTATGTAATCGATGTCATTGTCGATTTCTTTTAGTAGTTGAATATTTTAATATTGGAGATATATTTGCTATTGTGGAAGAATAGTGCTTGTAGTTTGTTCTTAATTCGCTCACCCTAGTTAGTTTTCCATTTGGCTTTCATATTATGCTTAGTTAAATGTTTATTCCTTGCCGCTATTTTTATTAGCTGAAGTGAGGTTGTTGCCGAGAATTGGTGTGATGATAAGAATGGTTCCTTTGGTGTGCCTGGTTCATTTTATGGTTGGTTTTCTATGTTAATGGTGGTAGCTTTGAAGGTTAAGGTGTAGTGAGTTGCAGTCAGAATGGTGATTCCCTGTGGTTGTTTCAGGCTTCAAAATTATGAGTTGGTTTGAGGATAGAGTTACTTAGAAGATTCATCTCCAGGATAAAGTCAAAGTAATTCGTGGATTTTTAAGCTTGTGGTTGTTCCAGGGAATCTCCATTTGGCATGCTTGATAATTGCGATGTTAGTTGACTAGAGTTGGTGTTGTTGGTCCATTATCGATAAGTTGATAGAGCCCATTGTTGCCTTTCGACTAGGTGCTTTCTTGGATTGCAACAAGGGGATTAGTCTTATAAGGTGGTTAGTTTTGTTATACTTGGTAGCTGCGTTGTTATTTAAGTGGAGTTCACATTGTAGGGCTATCTTCGGGCAGTTGTTTGTATTTGTTTGTCACCTATCAGCTTAGTGGTACTTGGATTTAAGTAGTTGGACTTGGTTTTCAGTGGGTGAGTAACTTGTAGGCCTATGGTATCAGTTTTCTCGAAGTCTCCTAGAGGCTGAAGGTCACTTAGGCTGGGCTTGGTGCAACTTAATCATTAGTGGGGTGATTATCTTCTGGAGCAGAGTGATTAGTAAAAAGTGTTATTTCAGTTGATGTTTGTGATTTTAGGAACCTAAGGATAGATTTTGGTTCTTGCTCTAAGTAGTGTTCCTTGTTCTGACTATTGTTGTTCTTTGATTTGTAAATGGTGAGTAGGGTTCCTTCGAACTGGTGTGGTGGACAAGATATATAAGGATCGACAAGGTGCTCCTAACGGGCAAAGATGTTGAATTTTAGATTTGTGGTAATTATTCTAGATGGTAAGGTTATTTGGTTTTTCCTGTGGTTTTGCATTTAATTTGGCGGTCTCAACGTGGTTTTGATTTTTTCGGGTGATTATAATAATTCAACTATTTTCTACCCAGTTGATTAATAATTGATGTTAAGGGAGGAATTGAAGAAGTTCTTGAAATTTTGAGGTAAGTTTGAGGGGCATGATGACTTGACATCATCCTCCGGCGTATCATCGACAGTCTATTAAGGATTCTAAACATAACGATGGCAACTAAACACGAGGGTTGCATTTGTTGCAGGACATAACCCAAGACCTTACGAAATAGGCTAACGACAACCATGCACCTAGGCGTAAAATAAAAAAAATATACCGATCGGGCATACTATGTATAATGATTCCCCCATTAACAATAAATTAAAAGATAAAAAATCCAATCCCTCTCCTACAAAATACCTACACTCAAGTTCCATAGCTTTTGGTTCACTATCCCGATCATGATTTTTCTACCCCAGAGGGAAAGGTACTTCCCTATTTGGCCGATTGTGGGCGGAAAAAGTATAGAAAGGAAAATTCATGGACCAACTCTATCATCTCCACTTTGTAGGAACTACGAGATCACCCCAAGAACAATGAACCATATAAAGCAACACCCAAAACTCTCATTAAGAGAAACAAAACCCCTATCGTGTACAAAATAAACTTTGTAGCTGAGTACAAACGTTTCTTTCCTCCCCACATGTGTAGAATTAGATAAACAAGAATTAATTCTAACTCCCACATGATGAAAAGAAGTAAAGAAGCCTGATATAAAAATGATTCAATTTGACCACTTTTTTCTTCTAGGTTGGAGTTCTATCTTGGTGTTGCTCGCTCCGTGATGGTGCCATAGGATCTGGCAGAGCATGTGCACCCAATATCTCATCTTTTTGTGCCCAGGTACTGCAATTGTCCTTGAATTTCACGTATGAAAGTTCTTTTAGTTGTGGATGTTATAATGACCGTCGGGGTCATTTTACTCATACTACCTCAATTTCATTATTTAGAGCTTTCCTATAGCGACCCTAGGTCATTTATGACCTGCTAGCACTAGTAGCTCAGGCGCTTGATCGTTCTTTAGATTTTGTGTAGCTTTTTGTGTTTTGGAGGCCTTGTAACTTGAAAAGTTTATTTCGAAGTAAAATATAGGTAAACAACCTCAAAACGTAATTCTGATAGATCCTTCAACTTTAGAATGGCCAAATTAGGCATAAAACATGGTCAGTTCGAGTGCGAAGGCTTTCAGTGTACGTTTAAATCATATTTAGCATTTTAGCCTTAAAAATTAGTCAAAGACCAACTTCAGTCAACATTCTTGGAAAACATGCCTAAATTAAATGAAAACTCTAACAACACTATTGGCTCCAAAATATCGAGTTTGATCTAGAATGACCCTTCATTCAATTCCTAAGATTTTTAGACTCATTCTAAGCCCCTAGGTGAAATTTGGTTTAAAATGATCATAAGAGTGGAACCCACATTTAGTCGTAATGACCTCATATGGAAATTTTAACTACGCCATTGAGTCTGAAAAGTAGAATTTGGTGGAATAGCATTGTTCGTTTGCACGTACGAGGTTCTGAATGAATTCCAAGCACCCCATTAGAGACTTTAAATTAGGAATAATCTGTCGGTGCACCATATCTTGTGCAACCCCACCTATATATAAAGGCAATCATTTTCAGCTTGCATTGAAAACTTTTTATGATAATTTTTAAGCATTTAGATCTCAAATTGAGCAATTTCAGGGTCTATTTTATGTGGAATTTGGAGTAGAGCACTGTAGTTTTGTCGTAATTGATCATGGGTGCCCTGTTCAAGGTAAAATTTGAGTTTTTGCTACTAGTTGAGATGGTTTTTGAGCAGATCTTTTTGGAAATTTAGGAAGTTAATTTCTAGGGCATTTCAGGTCTGAATTGAGTGGTTCTTGGGTTTAAATTATGAATTTTGTTGCGAAGAACACATTGGTGGTATCAGAAAGTGCCTTAGGGTCTTCGTTGGAGGTGATTTTTTAAATTTTAGTTGCTACATTGTCTATTTTTAAATTGAAATTTGAGAGATTTTTGAAAAATCATATCTTGATTAATATAGGTTTGAATTGGATGATTGATACGCTCAAATTTACACTCCAATTGAAAAGTATAGCGGTCGTTGATCAAATATAGGACCCAACAAGAGTTGGGGTCGATCCCACAGGAAATGCGTGAGAATATATCTATTAGCACTTAGTTTCAGATGTAATACCTATTTTCGAAACAAAGGTGCATAATATAAATGGGGGGAGGGGGGGTTGTGATTAAAAACTAACTTGCAAAGGTAATCTAGTAACTAACTAACAACAACTACCGAATTTTAACAATTGATTACGAAGCTAGAATTGCGGTCCCCATGACACCCAATTCGATAGCCAAACTTAGGGAATATACCAGTCATGATTGTGTACACAGAGTCAAACAATTGGTTAACACCTAATTCACTTTTCGGTCCTTCTTAAGTGCATTTCATTCATTACCTTCCGGTCTCAGAACGTATACTCTTTGCCCCTTGCTATGAACCCCAAAATGCTCTCACCTTCAGGTCTCAAACACTTAGACTAGGTTAATAACCCAGAATTCTATCGTAGGACTCTTTTCCTAATCACTCTATATCCCTTTCGGTCATATAATAAATACGGGCATACTCAAATGCGTCGACTCATTAAGGAAGAAATTAAACTGAAGAATACTACGATGTATACAATAATTAATCCCAAATTTTATCCCAAATTTGTCGAACTTAACAGGTTATCATGGTTCCCAAAACCCTATTTGTGGGTTTAGCTTAGCATAATTGATGAAATCATGTTATTAACAGATAAATAAATCATGAAAAGAACTTACGATTGAAGAAACAATGAATTCACGGATCACAATCTCAAAACGATGATGGGAAACCCACAAATTTAATGAATTTTACTCAAAAGTTATGTTCTCTCCTTAAGTTCTCTCTCCAGCAGTCAATAATAATGAAAAAAACTATAAAAGTATACATATACAATAAAAACCTAATTTGACTTGAAATAGGAAAATAGGCTTCGACATGGCTGATGACAACTACATGGCCCGTAACACTTCACGGACCGTTACACGAACCATAGTCCTTCACTTTGCATTTTTCACCATTGCCTCGGTATTATCTTCATGGCCTGTGGAATGTCACATGGCTCATGGTGGGCCCCGTGTGCTTTCACTTCGCGTGATTATTTTTATTTTCCACGGCACTCCATGTCATATAGATGATTAAGTTTCATGACCTGTGTGCACTCCCACGGTCCGTGTGAGGTACTGTGGGACTTTTCTTGTATCCTTCGCCGCTTCCTTTGGTTCCCACATGGTAAGTGTGGGTTAACGATAGGGATCACGATTCGTTTCATCCTCACGGACCATGTTACCCCATGTGGTCCTGCACTTGAGTGTTTTTCCCATCACTTCAACAACCATTGTCCTAGCTTGCGTCAGTTCCACGGCTTATTACACAGCCCGTCTTGAGATTCACGATCCATGATATGCTTCGTGTGTTGTGCCTTTGTGATGCCTTGCTCCATTCACCCGTGAGGGCACCGTAGATGTCAAAGTGTGAGGCCACGAATGGCCTCACAGTCTGTGAAAGGGTTCACGAGCCGTGAGGGCTCCCGTGATGCCTCACTTGGTTCATTTCTTGCTTCTCTCCTGTCCGTGGTGCATCACATCTTTTGGACGGCTCAACACATGACCCGTGTAAGTCCACACGGCCCATGAGGGTGCCCGTGTGGTCCTTGTCTAATCCATTTTCTTATCTTTTAGCCTCCTTCTTATCCGAATCTATGCCTTGACCTTATTCCTGAAAGTAGCATAAAATAACATATCAAACCCATAAATTTGCTTGAGAACTCACAAAAATTCCAGGTTAAAAGCTTTATAAGAGTCACATTTTCACGACTTATCAACACCCCCAACTTAGAATTATTGCTTGTCCTCAAGCAATGACCAAAAATAAAACAAAACGACACAAATAAAAGCCTCTAATCAAAATCATACAATAACCCCACAATCAACTCACATATGCCCAGAAAGTAAGCTCACAATGTACTTGCACCCAAACAGACTTACATAGATCCAGTTAAGCATTACACCATATTCAGTTGATCCACATAAGCTCAAGAACAAAGAAGACTAGTTGTGTTAGCAACCAAACAATGCAAGGATTGTGCCCTCACTACAAAGAAGTCTCACTCACAACATATACATACAAAACAGAGACTGGAATGTAGAAACTCACGCTCACAAAAGATTTTCAACTGATCCACGAGTATAGACCATATGCTTGCCCTTATTTTCACCACTTTGACTTTCGAATGACCTTTTTAGGATCACGTTAGGGCTTTTACAGCTTATAGCATAGGATCGGGCTAGGGTGTGGTACATTTAAGATCACAGTGACTAATTTGCCCTTCCAAGACACTACTTTGGCTTAGCCCTCTACTTTCGGTACCTAAATTCTTATTGTCCTTATTGTTTTCAACTTTCTTTGTTGTTGGGAGCGATTTCCTCTTTTATTCATTCTTTTTCTTTTTTTTTCTTGTATTTTACTCATGGTCACACCCCCAAGATTTTCTTTTCCTCTTATCACTTGACTCGTTTCGACTTTTCTGCTTTTCCCACAATAGTCACCCTCAACTTAGGCTTTTGACCTGGGCTGAGGTACACGATGTCTTTACAAAAGATCAGGGCCAGTATAAACCACCCTCAACTTAGGCTTTTGGCCTAGGCTGAGGTTCACAATGTCCTTGGAGAGACCAGGGCCAAAGTAAGGATTCACAAATAGACAAGGGAGGTGAGTTGGGTGATTACAAAGAAAAGGTTTATTCAGACTCAACTTTTGGTTCAAAGGGAACAATTTCATTTGGTTGGTTCATATCAGGCTAAATGGCTTTACACAAAAATGGCCTAAGAACCTCTCCTAATCCAATCTTTCAATTGTTTTAGTGGGACTAACTGGGAAAGTTTTAGCTTACAAGTGCGTCAATCAAATTAGACAAATAGGCTTACATGTACATGACACATATCCTACACTATCCAGTACTTAACCAATACAGTCATGCTTTATTTATCAAGATGCCAACTAGAAAATGTGTACAATGCTTTACAAGGATCATACAAGCTAGTCAGGATGGAATGCATGCACATACAAACAATTCAACAAATTTTTAACTTGGGGCAGTTTAGTCACAAATATTATAGGTTACTATAGACTCTTATAAAAACTTATATTTATGCAAACAACACAACCTAAACATGCAAGTTCTATAAGATAATATATCTGAGAGAAAAGAAACATGGTAACAAAAACTCCTAGGTGGTAGAAATACCCCACCCCCTCCAAAAAGAATGTGTAATGCCCTCAATGCACATAGACTAGAAAATATCAAAACAAGGGGGAGAACATACCTGAGATACCCTAGGCATCAGGCTGGTCATCAACAGGGTGCGACCTCCCAACGGGGTCATCTCCATCAAAGTACAGGGCATGTACAAAAGATCTCCTTGAGGCTCCAACTTTTTCCATCCCATAAGCACGCCTCTCCCACTCCTCTTGCTCAATAGCAGCCCACCTTTGGGCTCTTATCACTTTGCACAATTGTTTCTCCTCAAATGCATGGTTGAGTTTTAATGGCCACGGGTTGCGTTTAAGTGGTTGAACGCAAAACGGGTTTGTTGATGGCCTAGAGGAGCCGTTTGGGCAGTGTACTTCAAACTGTCATAACTTTTGATGTGGGTTGAACTATGTGGGCTACTATATATAAAATTGAAGTTGTTTGAGTTAGCTTCGCAACACAACTGCTTTCACTCGATTAAGAGTTCGGATGAGGAAGTTATGCCCAAACAGTGGGACTGCCTGAAATTCAAAAGACATTGGAGATAGGATCTTAAAAGTGGCTAAGGACAGGCCCACGTTCCGTGAGGGGTGTCGTGGGGTGCTCCAGTGATTTAGGGATGGCCAGGAACCACCCCATGAGACAAGTCTTGAGCCACGGACCACTAAACGGTTTGTGTGCATGTGGAAGGCCCGTGTACTGTCCCGTCAAGTGGGACAGTGGCTTGGCCAAGCCATGGGTGAGTTTAGGTGGCTAAGGTTAGGTTCATGGGACCTTGAGATGGCCATTCAACCTCCAAACGGTCCATTAAAGTGCTCATCAAGTGCTCTATAAAGTCCTCCGAGAGTTCGCGTTGGAAAATTGGCTAAGTATGATTTGATGGAGCTTGGGACGGACCGTGTGACACTC
>JBCEWC010022227.1:0-10117 GCA_038996855.1 Solanum aculeatissimum | reverse complement strand
ATGTGCCACCATGGGTATATAAATCCCTAGATAGGGATTTCATGTCATGCTATCCCTTGTTCAAGGGTGTCTTGGGTTCTACCTAGCAAGTAGACCGGATCTAGGTAGTCGCTAGTTCGGGTCATCCATGTTGTCGGTTGAGGTTACATCCCCGCTATATATGAACATAGGATTGCATCTCATACATCATAGCATGGCATATTGTTATACTACTCTTTGTCTATTGTCATTCCTTTCGTATTACTTGTCCCCTTGTCATGCTGCTTGGTCATACTATATTGTCACATGCATTGCATGCCCGCATACTTAGTGCTTAATTGTGCTAACCCATATTCTTGTCTACATTCTCTAACCATGTAGGGACCGAAGGTGATATCTACATTCTACTGGACGACGCTTGATCACTTGTTGAAGACTTGCTAGTGGTGAGCCCTTTTGTCCAAGGGCAATAGCCACTGTCTATTCTAGTTTTTATGTTATGTTATCTATTTTCTTATGTCTTGAGGGTGAGCCTCAAACTTTTTGAGGCCCCGCTCATCCTTGTAGAGGCTTGTTGGACCACTTTATACTCTTGTACGTTTGACTTGTATGTTGAACCTTTGGTTATGTAATACGATGCTATTTAGCTTGGCATATGATCATGTTCTCTTGTTATACTATTGACTTGACAGATGGGTATTGTGAATGACTATGTGTTTATGTGGCAAGTCCCATAATCCCGGTGTGCCCGCATAGCTTGAGTCCTACTCACCTGTCCCCTTAGAGATTATTATTATGTGCTTTGTGTATACATGTTTGTCCCATCCCCGACTTTTTCCCCATAGCTTAAGTCCCAAGTCCTAAATCCCCTAGATCTTACATGTTATGTGCTTAGATTCCGCGCTTCCAAACTGATGATGTGTGTAATGATGCTATGATGGCTTGATTGAGGGTCTTCGGGTCCTCTTTCGCCATGATCTAGACTCCCTATCCGGGTCGTGACACTATGTGCATTCTTTTTATACAAATGTGTGCCCTTGTCATCTAGCCTCGTTGTAGGATCATGTTCACGTGTATGGCATACCCGCATACTTAGTGCATTATATGTGCTAACCCATACTCATTGTCTACTTTATCTAACCATGTAGGAATCGAAAGTGATTTCCTTCCACCGTTGGACGATTAGTTGGAGAACTTGAAGTTATTACTTGTGGTGAGCCCTATACTCCAAGCGCAACACCCACTTTCATCTACCTTATGTCTTTATTCTATATTTTTTTATCTTATGACTTGAGGGTGAGCCCAGAATATATCGAGGCCCCATCTCATGTTATGTATAGGCATTGTTAGACATATCGAACTCTAATGTATGTCATGCTATGTGTTGATTTTAATCATATGACTATCTATGTTCGGCGATGGTTTCTTATGTTATGCTTTCATTTCCGCCTATGTCATTGTGATTGTTGGATTGGGAATGTGCTTATGTGGGAAGTCCCTAACCCTACTTTCCCCCATAGCTTGAGTCATTCTTACCCGCCCCTTAGAACATAATTGCTATGTGCTATGTGATTCATGCTTATCCCACCCCTGACAACATCCCCATAGTTTGAGTCCAAAGCTCTGAAATCCCTTAGACTTATGTGTTATTTGTTATGTTTACACGTTTTTGATTTTATGATATGTGTGATGATGCTAAGATAGCTTGATCGAGGACTCTCAGGTTCTCTTTTCATCATGTCACATCTAGGCCCTACTCTCGGGTCGTGAAAGACCATCCTCATACATGTATTTGATTAAGGCATTGCTCATTCATGTCACATTGAACATATATTCATTGACTATGATTATGCATATTGTTTAATTGTAGTTTATGTTCCTTCTTGCATTGCATGCCACATACTTAGTACATTCTAAGTACTAACATACTTTTTGCCTACATGATCTAACCATGTAAGGACCAGAGATCCTATTCATCCTCCTCCTCCACATCGCTAGCCGGTTCGCTTGAAGATTGCTATTGGTGAGTCCTCCACTTTGGGGACAATATCCACTCCCTTTAATGCCTTTTTAAGACTTGTTTACTATTTGATATGTATTCTTGAGGGTGAGCCCGGAAGATGCCTTGGCCCCTGTTCCATTCGTATTACAGGTATTGTTAGATATGGTTATGTATGTTATGATTTCAACTCATGTTATGTTTATATATTATACAAGATTCCTTTAGTCCTTATCCCCTTCTTATGCTTCTTTTATGTTATTGATGAGATAGAAGTCCTAAGTCCCTAAAACCCACATAGCGTGAGTCATACTTACCCGTCCCATAGTCTTTATTTGCTATGTGATCATGCTAATCCTTTTCCCTAAATCATCCTCATAGCTTGAGTCCAAAGCCCTGCTTCCCCTAGAATTATGTGTTTATTGTTTAATTATGCTTTCGCAACCCAGAATGTTCCAGCCGTAAGGTAAATTTCACCATGCGATTTGATCCATATCCGCAGTATGACAATACTAACCCTCACCTATTGTCCTAGTACAACCTCCCCTTTGATCTTGTTTGTTTGATTAGACGAGAAAACATCATCAAATCCTATTAATTTTTCTCTTTTTCTATTCATTATCTCCTTGATCTGGCAAGTAACACTAGGTGAGTTCTAACGTTAGCTACCATTACAAAGCTTTTAAGATAAAGAAAAGAAATTAATATATATACACACTTTCTAAGAATTATGAATTATCTAGTTTTACCTTGTTAGTTTTTCATGGTTCCCACAACCCTAGTTGTGGATTTAGCTACTCATAATTAGTGTAGATGCAAGAATCATGATATAAAATAACATAATTGAGCACTTAAGCGAATGAATATATGAACAAGAAATCAAACTCTTCAATAGAAACCACAAGAATGAATCAAGTACACAAAAGATTATTTCTCTTTCTCTAAGAATACTAAAATTTGTGAACTACTACAAGCTCTCTACTAACTCCCATGAAACATAACTTAACACCAATTTATAATGTCTAAAATACAAAACCAAATCAAAATAGGAAAACTAGGTCAGCAAGTTCTACCAGTGCTTTCTACAGGCCGTATAATGCCCATAATTGGGGTTTCAAGGACTTCATATTTAGAACTGGGGTTGGCTTCCATGAGACCCTTCTACGGGTCATATAAGATTCTACGGCCCATGGAGGGCTTCATTTGATGATTTTTCAGTAACTCCTCACTTTTTTATCCTCAGGGTATGACAACAAATCTATGACTCATACAATGATTTATGGCTCATCGACTTGCTCATAGATTTAAACTTTTAAAAGTCACCCTTTACTGGAATTTGTTAAAAAGCTATTTTCACGGCCCGTGGAATCATCCACGACCCATAAAAGGTTTTGTGAATCCTCAAAATCAGCATTTTTAGCACACTTGGTCAAAAAATCAAGCCAACCCTATAATTCTGTGGAACACACATAAAAACACATCAAATTTACGAACATCACTTTGAGAACACATAAAATTCTAAGTTTTATGCATCAAAAGTATTGTATTTCGACAGCATATCAATGTAAAGGTGGGAATTTCTACCCATACTATGATGTAAAGCTTTATGAGTGGACTATTCTTAAAACATGATATTACATGAAATATTATGATGATTACTTATATTCTAAGAATGTATGATCTTCATAAAGTATGAATTATGTTGAAACTATGTATACGCATGATCTATGCATTTCGTGGGATATAACTTAGCACTGAGAGGGCTTTGGTAGATTCCATATTTCTATAACTATGTGCCACCATAGGAATGATGTTTATATTTTTATGCCTTAAAGGTACACTAATAGATCCATATAGATTTTAATAGAAACTCACCGTGCTAGGATAGAGCCTAAAGGATGTGGTCAAATGATGTTTCTCACCATCGAGTTTACTTTGGCAAAGTTGGCACCTCTTACTCAATGCAAAGTAAACATCAAAATTCCATGTAATAGTCCATATAGTTTATGAATGTCGATTATGATCTTATTCCCTTATATGTATGTTAAGGTTATGAAAGGATTTTATGATGCTTCTTCCTATAATTTTAACCTTGCATGCTCACGCATATTGTGTTCTTACCCTATTACTTATGATTATGCATATTGATATTATGATGATGTCCTTTGGTTCATAGTATACCTACATACTTAGTGCGTTCTATGTACTAACAAATACTTCTTTGCCTATATGATCTAACCATGTAGTGATGAACGACAAGGCGATTATTGCATTTTATGGCTAGATTCAGATTTTGCACTTGAAGGTTGTTGATAAATTCCCATTCTTTATGAATAAGCCCTTATGATGTTTTTCTTTTATGTTGAGAGACTTTATCATTTTCTTCCTTTGATGTGTATCTTGAGCGTGAGCTAGTAAGTTATGTGTTAGACCCCGCCAAGATCTATGATGCAGAGGCATGATTTGGATGAAATGGATTAATGCATAATCTCTCATGGAAACTATGATATTCTTACTTTGTGTAATTTTTTGAATGTTTATTCTCTTATGTATGCTTATTTTATCTTATGAATGTGTATGTTATGAACACAAGACTTGGATAGGATGTCTTCAGGTTTCACATTCGTTGTTTCATGACTAGGCCCTAGATCGGGGTCATGACAAAAGTGGTATTAGAACACAAGGTTGGAAAGTATCCTAGGGAGTCAAACATGTTGTGTCAAGTAGAGGTTTGTTCATTGGTGGGAAGCGTGCCACATCCATGAATAGGAGACTATAAGACAATTTAGGAAAACTTTGCTTCTTTTGTAATATATGTCGTGCCTTGAAAGCTCCTATGTCCTAATGCTCATCCTTTGGCCTTTTCAGAAATTTCTCCATGACGTGATCCATTGTAAATAGGAACCAAATTCCTTCGACTCCTCAAGTTCCTCAAGTCCCTCAAGCAGACCAAGTGTCTAATGATGAGTTTAGAGATGCAATCACTATGTTGGCCTAAGTCGTTGCTTCTCCAAAGACTACTACTCAATCTTCGATGGTAAGATATTTTGCTAGGATGAATTCCCCTAGAATTTTATGGTTTAAAGGTGGATGAGGATCCAAAAAAGCTCGTTGATGAGTTATAAGATGTAGTAGAGATTATGGAGGGTATCTTCCGAGGAGATAGTCAAATTGGTAGCCTATCAACTTAAAGGAGTTGCACAAGTGTGGTTCACCCAATGGAAGTCCGAAAGGGGTGACAAAGGTGTTATTCATAGGGAGATGTTTAAGGATGATTTCCGTGACCATTTCATCCCACTTGATCTAATAGAAGCAAAGGTTATGGAATTCATAAACTTAAAGGAAAGTGCAATGAGTGTAAGGGAGTATGCCCTCAAGTTTACTAAGTTGTCCAAATTTTCTCCTTCCTTGGTAGACGACTCAAGGGCCTATATGAGCAAATTCACTTTGGGGGTGTCTGACTTGGTAAAGATGGATATGCTTATTAAGTAAGTGGATATATCTAGACTCATGACATATGTCAAACAACTGGAGAGTGAGAAGTTACAAAAGATGTGGACAAGGGAGTCTAAGAGGGCTCAATATGATGGTGGATTTTCTTATGGTAAGTCGGGTGGTGGACGATACCAACAAGGCCAAGGGTCTTCTAAAGGTTCTCCTCAAAGGTTTGACAAAGAGAAAGGGGTCAATCCTATGGCTCAAGGTGATGTTCTGAAAGATAGTGCTAATCCTCCTAATTGGCCCAAGTTTGGAAGGAATAATGTTGGTGAATGATGGAGAGGTATTAATGCATGTTTCGATTGTGATAAGATGGGACATAAGATCGCTGAGTGTCCTAATGTGGCTAATAAGATTAAATAAGGACATCCATTAGGTCAAGTGGCTAAAAGAGGACAAGTGCAACAAAGTGCTCAAGCTCAAGGTGGTGATCTGTATGGTAATTGGTTCTATGCATTGCATTCTAGACAAGAGGTTGATGAGGCTCCCAATATGGTTATTGGTATGTTAAAAGTATTTGATCATGATTTGTATGCTTTTATTTAGGCCGGTGTCAATATGTCTTTTGTTAATTCTTAACTTGCAATAAAATTTGATGTGTCTAAGAAAATTTTATTAGAACCTTATGCAGTCTAAACTCCTATTGTGGAGTCAACCCTAGCCAAGAAAGTATGTAGAAATTGTCCTGTGTTTGTCTTACATAAAGTCTTTCTATATGATCTAGTCGAACTTGATACGACCTATTTTGATGTCGTTCTTGGTATGGATTGGTTGCATGTATCCTACGCATCTATTGATTGTAGAACTCGTATGGTCACAATCCAAGTTCCTAATGAGCCTATCGTAGAATGAAAGAGAACGAATTCGGTGTTCAAGGGAAATTTTGTCCATTATGATAAATCCATGAAAATGATCCCCAAAGGTTGTCTATATCATGTTGTCCTAGTCATGGATATTGAGTCTCATGTTCCTGGTTGATTGTCCTCATCATTAATGAGTTCCCCGATGACTTACCTGGTATTCCTCTCATAAGGGAAATTGTTTTGGTATTTCTTACCCAACAACCCTATTTCCATGCCTCCATATCGAATGGCCCCGAAGGAATTGAAAGAATTAAAGGAACAATTAAGGGATTTTCTTGGTAAGGGGTTCATAAGGCCTAGTGTGTCACCATGGGATGCTCTCATATTGTTTGTAAGGAAGAAGGATGGTTCGCTTTGGATGTGTGTCGATTATAGGAAATTGAATAAGGTTATGATTAATAACAAGTATCCACTTCTAAGGATCGATGACCTATTTGATCAACTACAAGGTGCAAGAAACTTTTCTAAGATTGACCTCTAGTCCGGATATCACCAATTGAGGGTGAAGGGTGATGACATTCCAAAGACAGAATTTAGAACTTGGTATGGTCATTTTTAATTTTTGGTTATAACAAATTCTCCGACTGCTTTCATAGATTTGAGTAATAGGATCTTCAAACCATATTTTGATATGTTTGTGATGGTGCTCATAGATGATATATTGGTGTACTCATGGGATGTGAAGGATCATTAAAATAATTTGAGAATTATGCTGCAAACATTATGAGACATGCAACTCTTTTCTAAGTTTAGCAAGTGTGAGTTTTGGCTAAGAGAGGTGGCCTTTCTTGGTCATATCATTTTGAGTGATAGTATTAGAGTTGATCCAAAGAAAAATGTGGTGGTGAAGAATTGGCCTAGACTATTGTTGTCATGACCCGATCCTAGGGCCTAGGAGTGACATGGTGAATAGGAATCCGAGGGTCCCCAAACTAGCCTCGAAGCATACACTAGCACATCATTAGTTTGAACGCACATAAATAACATGTAATGCACATAGTTCTAAGGGTCACAGGACCTTGGACTCAAGCTATGGGGATGTCATAAGGGTAGGGGTTGCATGGATTCACATAACACATAGCACATAAGAACTAAGGGGTGGGTAAGTATGACTCACGTTATAGGGATAAGATGGGGCTTAGGACTTGCATCATCATCACAAGCATAACATAATCCTAGTCAAAACATAATATATCTCCATAGCATCTCAAACAAACATATAATATGAGTGTACAATAGAGTTCGATATGTCCAACAATCCTCTACCTAAGATAAGGAGGGGGCCACGATATATCTCGGGCTCACCCTCAAGTCATAAGATAGAAATGAAATAATGTAACATAAGGTAGGATAGTGGGTCTTGCCCTTGGAATAAAGGGCTCACCACTAGTAACAATCCAAGATCACCAAGCTAATCGTCCAAAGGTAGATAGATATCATCTTTGGTCCCTACAAGGTTATATCATGTAGACAAAAGACTATGTGTTAGTACATATAATGCACTAAGTATGCGAGCATGCAATACATATGAACTTATTAAACCTACATTCAAAGTTAGATGACAAGGGCACATATATAGAAAAAGAGTATATAAGCAAGGAAGAGTATTATATCAATATGCCATGAAATTCATGATGCATGAATGCGATAGTATCATAGTCATAGCGGGGATGTGACCTCAACCGACATAAGATAGACCAAGTGAGCTACTATTAGAATTGGACTACTTTCCAAGTAGATCCCAAGTCAACCCAAAAAGGGGAAATACAAGTCAATCCCAAGAAAGGAGAATCCCATGTTGGCACATGGTTATGGGAAAGGAGTAGGAACCCTTGAGATAGTTCCCCCCGACAGCCAATCCACTCGGTGCTAAGTTACAACCCACAGGAGTACATATACATATACAAGCTTTCAAATGGAGGTTTGTCTTGCAAATCAATACAATTCAAAGTTGGGCTCAAAAGCCAAATCATTGTTCAAGTCTTTTCATATTTAGGCTAAAAAGCCAAACAAGAGTTTAAGTCATAAGTTCAAGGATCAATGCATAGGAGTAGCTCATTCAAGACAAGTACAAGATAGTGTAAACACCCAAGGTTGCTCAATGAGTCATGTCAAGACAAGATATGATCACATTCTAGTCATATCCCATGTTGTTCAAGCTAAAGTCAAGTCAAGTCAAGGTGGGGCTTAGCCCATATCAAGGGTTTCATCAAAATCAAGTTTCAAATATGCATATGCCATGAGTGATGAGAGAAATTCATAGGCAATAAAGATTCAAACTTAAATCAACAATATAATATGAAATTCAAGTAAAATCCATGAGTAAATTTATATTCAAATCACAATTTAGATTACCCATGCTTAAATCAAGCTTTCAAGGGACAACGCATATTAAATCTTCAAAATGTTCATACAATTCAATATGTTGGGGCTTAATTCACTTTAGAAACATCAATTAAACAGTCCACAACTCAATTTAACCAAATAAATAATAATCCAAAAGACCCATAATTAAAGTAAGCTTGAATTTCATAAAATCAAGTGTAAAAGAGTTTTGGGGTCTTCATGGTTGAAAGAGAACCATGATTCAATCCCACATACCTTTGTTATCCAAGAAGAAACAATAAAAATTTGGTGAAGAAAGAGAGTCTTTCCTTGATTCCCAAGCCAAGTCTTCACAAGAGCCTTGAAGGAGTTCTTAAGAGAGTTTGAATATAATTCTAACTGTTTGAATGGAATTTGAATGAGGGTAGATGAATATGGTTCAAGTGAGGGGCTTAGGAGAGCATAGGATGTCTAAACCGACCTTAGGAAATCATTAAAATTACAAGAAAACCATTAAGGAAATGGATAGAAAAATGTTGCCAGGGGTCGTCCCAAGAACCACTACACTGAGCGTGTTATAGCACATGGGTCGTCCAGTGGTCCGTGTGGCTTGCCTTGGTCATGAACCAGGAAAGTCTTGTACGAGCAGCAGCCACACAAGCCATCCAAGGCTCCACAGGTCGTTTTGCCTCTCGTCAACATGATGCAAGTTTACGGAACGGTAATTTCATACTTAGAACCAATCCTTGGGTCAAGACCTTCACGAAACACTTTGTTATGACTTGTATTAAGGACAACGAGAAACCTACATGAGCCTTTTGGTGTCTCACAACCTGTATGGGGTCCCTTAGTGTCATGCCTTAGTCAAATTTCCCAAAATATTCCCTGCACAGGCAGTCTTACTAAAAAGGCCATAACTTCTTCATCCGAACTCCAAATCAGCTGGAAACAAGTGTGTTGGAAAGATAACTCAAAGAGTAGGTCATGGCCCACTCAGTTCATTCTTTACCAAGAGATATGGCTATTTGAAGTTAGTTCTTACACAAATCATTATGCAAAACTTATCTAAATGAGTTCCTTTGATCAAAACTTGAGACCCAACATTCCTAAATCACTTAAGATAAGCTACAAACCAGTGCGTTAAGCATATATAAGTTTCTCAAAAGTCTGGGTCGTTACAATTGTCTCCATCCTATATTAGAAGTTTTTTAGGACTTGTCGGATATTATAGAAGGTTTGTTGAGGGATTGTCTTCCATTGCATATGCTTTGACATGGTTGGACCAAAGAAAGGCAAAATTCCAATGGTCCGATGAATATGAGAAGAGTTTCAAACTATTTAAGGACTGTCTTACACTTGTGTAACACCCCGTAATCTCCACGTGCTAGTACTATTTATAGAACACTTGATGCAGTCTTGCGATATAGGTGGTGGACTAAACTTTTCATATGAA
>JBCEWC010022226.1:0-10117 GCA_038996855.1 Solanum aculeatissimum | reverse complement strand
CGTTTCTTAAAAAATAAGGAATTTTTAGTAATTTCAAAAAAAGTTGGTATATATTGAGATTATGCATGTAAAGTATGAAATTTGTATAATTTATACTTTTTTTTTTGTCGAGTTGTGTCTGGAGTAACTTACTTGTAACTTTATTTTTTTCGTTGAATATATGTTACTTTTTGTCAATCAACACGTATACCGAGCAATTTTAGATTGAGACAAATTTATGATTTTTTGACCATGACTTTTAAATTGTAATTTTTTGCATGTAGCCATCAATAAAATTTTTTGTTCCCAAAAATAAAAATACAATGGACAAAGCGGTATTTGGAATAACTTTGGAAGAGGGTTTTGATTTGAAAATAATGGACAAAATTTCTTCTTTAAAATAAGGATCAGTATTAAAATTTCTAAATCAGCATTCAATTGAAACTTTAAATCATTTAGTGTTGTAGAAATAACTCACTTTAGTTGTTCTGTGGACGACCCATTTTATTTCTAACAACATAGCTAATGTCATATCAACTTGAAAATCACAAAATTTGCACGGGAAGTATAAAATTTTTCCACTAAATATCATTCATCTTTAAAATTTTAAATTGTTGTACATTATAATAGGATCATGTCACCGTTTGATCATTATAAACTTAACAATATTTTGATGATAAAAAAAAAAGGTAGCACGATTCGACTATTAAATCGGTCAAATATGCTTTTAGATGAACTTAAATCTCATATTGTGCAAGTTACATGTTTTGCCTATGTTTTTTCTAGAATTTTTTCTTCAAATATTCTTTTTTAATAGTAGTGATATTTTTTGAAAAAAATAGTAATATTCTTTTGAAATTTTATTTTATTTCTTATGTATTAAAAAGAATTTTTTGTTGAAAAAATTTAAAAAGAAAATTTTCTCATATGTATGACAACATTTTTCAATAATGATGACATTTTTGTATAGCTTTTTGCAAATTGCACATATCAAAACCCTCTTCAAACTCTCTTTCCGTCTATCAAAATTGTTCATCTTCCTTCACACACATTGAAAAAAAAGCTATTAAAAGGAAAGCAAATCAAATATTTGTTTTCCTTATAAAAATATACATTCCTTTCTTTGCATGTATTTCATATAAAGAGAAAACAAAATTACAAAAAAAAAAGCACCTTGTTTCTTGATTTTTGAACTAGTGTTACGAGTGTATGGAAAGAAACAAACAAAGAAAGAGAGGAAGAAAGAAAGAAGGATATAGAAGAAAGGCGAAGCGGTAGGTTTTGGAAAGAAGTAACAAAAAATTAAAGAAGTTTACATTTTTTATATTGTTATTAGAATAATTAATATATGTGAAGAAGTTATTTGAATTATAAAAAAATAATGATATGAACAAAATTGGTTTTAGTGTACAACATATACTATGGGCTTTTCTTGTTTGTTTTTACCTTTTTCTTTGTTGTGTTATATCTAGAGTAACTTACTTACGTGCACTGCACCGGGTAATTTTGGATTGAGACAAATTTATGAATTTAAATTAATAATGACTTTGAAATTGTATTTTTTTGTGTATAGCAATCAATAAAAATTTGTGTTCCCAAAAATTAAAATACAATGAAAAAAGTGGTATCTTAAATAACTTTAAAAGAGGGTTTTGATTTGAAAATAATAGAAAAAAATTCTTCTTTAAGATAAGGATCAATATTAATATTTCTAAATCGACATTCAATTGAAACTTTAAATGTAGTACCCCAACTTACTCTCAACCTGTGCCTTTTATAATAATTTTTCAATTATTCTTTTTTATATGTATGAAAAAAATTTAAATATATCATTAAATTTTAAGAATAGACAAATTTATGTCATTTATTAATAAGTAGGCTCAACTATTTTATTATTGTTAGAGAAAGAGTTTAGAGTTTATTCATGGTCAATATTTGTAACGGTCAGACTTGATCATTTTGTAAAATTATTTTTCCACATGACCTCTTATTAGAGGTCCACGTCACCAAATGAATTAAATCGATTAAATATAGTTAATTAAAGTCCGATCCATTAACATCATATGATCCATCCTAATTCATTTTTCTTTTATTTATCCTCGAGACTACTTCATCAAATTTATTTGATATACTTTATGCTTGTATTTATTTGGTATAATTAATTCAATTTTATCACTATTACAATCCTTACATAAAAATTACTCGGTAGTTTTATTTTTATCAATTTGAATTCGTTTGGATGATCCACAACTGTCATTATTACAACAATATCAAATATATCAAAATTTACTTACCCAAAATAAGTTTTTATAAAAGAAATTATTTTGGATTAATAAATTTTGATATAATCGAGTATGTTTTAATAGTGACAACTCTAAATCATCCAAAAGAGTTCAACTTGAAAAGAATTGTAATTGTAGTGTTTTGATAAGAATTTTTTTTTTGTCTCTGTGTGCGCATGTGTAGTGTTTTGATTGTGACTATCCCTTTAGGTGGATTGAGTATAGTAAATTCTCCCCAGATATTCATGTTATGGTGATATCTAATTTAGTTTATATACACAACTATTCTAAAAGACGTTATAATTTATGTTATTTAATTTGTATATTATATTCTAATTTAAGTCGGGGATTTAGGCAAAGAACACGTGTTGAAAATTATAATTCTTTATGATTGATTTATTGAATATACTTTTAAATACTTCCCAAAAAAATTCAATTTTCCTTATACTACCGCAGAAGAATTTAAACCATGTTACTGCTATTTCAATTAATAGTTATAAACTTGTAATTTAACACTTAAGCATAGTTTTGAGACTTTGATAGTTTTCCTAAGCAGAAGTGTATCATCTGTTGCAATCACTAGTTGTTGGGAAGCCTCACTTGAAAGAATGAATTTTGTGGTCTAAAAATCATTTAGTGTTATAGAAATAACCCACTCTAGCTGTTTTCGTGCAATGATGTTTATATAGCCCTACATAGGGTTTAGGGTTACATTAAAATCACATCTTTTCTTTAAATCCATTTTAAATTGTTTCACATTATAATAGGATCATTTTATCACTATAAAATTGACAATATTTTCAGAATAAAGAGCAAGGTAGCACGATCTAAATTGGTCAAACATGCTTTTAGATGAACTTAAATCTCATGTAGGGGTTTTAATTATGGCAGCCCTTTAGGTAAGTTGGATATAGTAAATTCCCCCCTCCATTATTTATATAATATTGGTACATTGACTATTTTACAAAACAATATAATTCATGTTGTTTACCTTTTTTGTATTTTATTCTATTATAATTTAATTTAAGCATTAAACACATTCTTTAATCAAAGGTGAAAAATTATATTATTCTTATTCTTTATGATTTATTTAATATCCTTTTAAATACTTCAAAAGAATTTAATTTTCTTTTTACTACCTGTAAAGAGTTTAAATCATGTTTTTCCTATTTCAATTATAATAGTTATAAACTTGTAATCTTTACCAATACATTTTAGATTCGGCTTCTATTTATACAAATACAGATATTTAATGCTTACACGGTAGTTTTGAGACTTGCACAGTTCTCCTTGGTGAAATATTAGTAGTTAGAAATCCTCCCTTGACCGATGAATTTATTATTTCCATAAGTCTAAAAATCATTTAATGTTATAAAAATAACTTAGTCTAACCGTTCTCTCGATAATTTAGAATTGTTTTTCCATCTCCCGTAATGATTTGAACCATTATTATTTAGCAAATTATTTTATCTTACATTTAATATGATCATCTTCTCTTATAATTTCTTTAAGCTACCTTGAAGTAGTGAAGAGAATTGGGCAAAACATTTAATTATGAATTTTCATGTAATCAAGCCATAAATTATTTATACGATGCATTTTACTATTACCGTTGAGCATGAAATAAACAATTTAATTACACGTTTTACTGTGTATCATGAGCATAATTTTCAGACAAACAGGGATCGGATGAAGCTCTTTTGTCCCTCTAGCTCTGCCCCTGATCCCAACTACCATAAAAGCAAAACTAAGATTCTTATTCTCCTTTACTATTCTTTTGTTTATCAGTGAAAAGATTATCCACATTTAGGCAGATATCTCAAATGAACCTTCATCTACAAATCTACCATCCAAGTTTCTCTAAATTTCTACAGGACACAACAAATTTACTTCAATTGAGTGATTTTTGCATCTTATGACTCTAAAAAAGTTCTTTATCTATCCCATAGAAAGAAGGAAAAAAGACGACAATAAGCAACTGAAAGAACCATTCATACAGAGAAACTAGAGCCAGAGTCGGATGCAAAACCAGTGCATTTTAACCTGGGGAAGTTTTTAACACGAGAACAAGCTACAAATAAAGAGAATTTATCAACAGGCAACAAAGAATCAACTTTGCAAGATTGAGGATGCAAGAGACCAAGAATAGGACAAAATGTAGTCTTACCAAACAACTTTTGTAAAAGAATTACCTTACCCAACAAAGCAAGTGAAGATGGGTTAATAAAGAGAGGGATATTTGGTCTCCAGATGTTCTGATTTGAGGTGGAATGAATGGGGGGTTTTCTAGGAATAAAAGCTTATTATGTACTGATACTAAATGACAGTGAGGACTGCAGGGTCTGTGCCTTGTCAATGAGGCACAACACAAGCCTTGGGGCACTTCCAATTGCCTCACCCAGGGGCAGCCTCTTTGAAGGTGCACTGTATCTGAATGAACTCAATGAACAAATTTAGCGTCCTTCCATCTCCAAATCAAGAAATGCTTCCAGCAGGTGACCAGTTAACTTCAGCCCCTTCACAGGCACAGAATGAGGGGTTGAGGGAGGAAATAGATGCAGAACAGGATCAACGAAAATTTGAACCTAGAAGGCGAGTGGAGCTTTTGGTTTCTGTTCAACTCGTGCTTAGTGTACAGAGTGAGGTCCCAATCAGGCCGGAAATAAATGCGGATAGGATGGAAAAAAGAATTTGAACCTAGAAGGCAAATGGAATGCTGATTTCCACTCCAACTGATGCTAAAAGCTATAGTCCTAGAGGTTCTCAGCCAAACTTAAAGAGCGCACATGTTGGCGCTATAAGAATAGAGCTACTAAGAGAACAGGCAACAGCAAGCAGAATCACACGCAAGTGTACTGTTTTCTAAGCAAGAGAAGCAAAATTAGAATTCCTGCGTGTCTTCATCTTTTGTTAATGCAGTCCCCTTTAACACAAGATAGTCTAGATGTATTATTTCTTTAACACAATTTGTGAAATGTAAAAAAGAAGAATTACGAACTAGCATAACATTGAAACTAGTATCCTCCAATTTGTGTTTACGGGGTTTATCAGTTGAAACAAACATCCAACTATTAATAACCCACTATCAAAAATGGGCAAGAAAAAAATACAAGCAGACCAAGCTTATACAACCAATGTGGTGATCAGAGTTACCTAGAACTGGATACAAGCCTACAATTCTATCTTACTCCAAATCAACCAACTCTTAAACTTCTAGTCAACCAAGCTTTGACAACTAAACAATCATTCATATCCATTCATGCACCAGAAAAACAACAGAAGCAGTTTTCACTTTTCACTGCCCCGTGTAATTATTACTTCCAATAAAAACTAACTTCTCGCATAAGATCTTGTTAAAGTTATGTTAACTACCTCATCTAAAGCTTAAACTATTAGAAAGAAGACATTTTTAGTTACGTATTTATTTTGGACTGCAATACAGCTCCTCACATGCACACATAATTTTTTCTTGGACCAAGCACATGGAAACATTTGACGCCGAATGTTTAATAGTTTGAACTACCTCACCTAATTATGGATGGGTCGTATTCATTTATTTTAGGTCCGCAACATACCTCTAGCACAAAACGATCATTATGCAAAATAAGAGAAACATAGCCATCTTATTTCCCTGTAGAGGATCCAACTACATCAATCTTTTCACTGAGTCAACTCTCTGCATAAGAAAGTTTCAACTAGCAATTTCATCAGTTAAATAATATAAATTACACTAACCAACTCAAATTTTCACTAAACTCAATCATGTACCAATTTATAAAAAAATCTAAAATCAGTCTTGAAAATCAAACAATAGTATCATTTCCTCTTGGTCTAGTATTCACCATCTCAAGTCATTAATGGCAATGCAGCTATCACTACCTATCCAAACAAAATTTCACAGTTTTATCTCTAGCACATAAGAATCACTTAGCAAAAAAAATACAACTTTATTTCCTATCAAAGGAATTCAACAACATCAAAGAAGATAAAATCTTACTCCAAATCAACCAACTCTTAAACTGGATACAAGCCTACAATTATATCTTACTCCAAATCAACCAACTCTTAAACTGCTGGTCAACCAAGCTTTGACAACTAAATAATCATTCATATCCATTCAATATAAAAATTGCATTTATAATGTAGGCAACTTTACCTCTACCGACCACGAAGATAGAGAGACCGTCTCAACAACTTTGGGCTTGATGAGATTTAAGAAAAGCATTGGAAATAACGTAACAAAAATATAAAAAATTCAAGATCGTGAAATCGAAGTACAAATAATAAAATATTCAAGATTTTGAAAATGTTAAAAAAATAAATAATTTATCAAAACTAAAAGAAAAATAGACAAACCCAAAAAATAACCCCAAAAAAAAAAAATTGAAAGGGATAGAATTAAATTAAGTACTTATCACATGCAACCAAATTGAACCAACTGAGATGGACTTTTTCATTCAGTGCCCTAGTACTACCACTGCTTATAACTCCTGCTGCCTCAGTAGTAACTCTAACTTGTGCCACATTAATTAAACTCACTGCTTATCACATGCAACCAAATTGAACCAAATGGGATGAAATCTTTCATTCACTCCATCTCATATCATACCTGCTTCTATATTATCACTGTATTGTGTATGGAATTGTACACCTATTGTGTCATTGCCTTGAGTAACTGTTGGATATATCTATATTTAAATGTGTTTTGAGACATTATACCAGGTGTTGAGTATATCTATATCATTGTGGCTTGTAGATTATATTGTGCTGGGACTTTTCTGAGTACAGGGTTGTAGTTCGGTTAGTGGTTGGGAGTTAAGGAGTACTTGTGTACTTCATTGGTTTACTTTAGGTTAGTTCCATTTCACTGAGTACCCCATTATTTGGTTCTCACCCCTTACTACATTTTTGTATGTTGTGAGCCTGGTCCACCTTGCTAGTTTCTTGATTATACTGGATCGAGCTTTGGACCTATCGAGAGGTAGCTGCCTGTTCCTTCGATAGACCTTTAGAGATTCAACTATTATGTTTTGTTCTATTTGAGGACCAAACATTATGTCATGTATTTCATTTGATTATTCTATACTTAGAGGCTTGCACATGTGACATCAGTTCTTGGGATGGTTGTATTTTTTATTCCTTCCGCTTATCTATCTTGTTAGACTGTTGTCTTTTGCTTTTATTATTGTTATTGTTTAGGTTTTGGCCTGACTCGCCTTAGTGAGTTAGGTGAGTGTCATCACGCCCGAATTTTGGGTCGTGACACCTTCGTTGTGCATCACCAAACTAAAGGTAGTGGGATTGGATGTCGGTTAAGAGAAACTCTCAAACAACGCATGATATGATATGAAATATTTTAAATGTACATAATACTGAGTCTATTTTCAAAGCATGAACTTGTTCTTAACCTTGCATATTCACTGAGTTGAGACAGGGATAGATGAGTTGATAGTGGAGTTGAGTTGATCGACTTGTGTTTGAATCTTACTTGTTTCTTTAGCCATTTTACATACCAGTATATTTCATGTTCTGACGTTTAATTGCCAAGTATTGCTTAATAAATCACTTTGTTCATGTAATAATAACTCTAATGTTGCTTAATTGAGACCACAGTAGCTTTCATACGGATTGCTCATGTATTAGGTGTCTATATCTAGAGATGCATATGCCCTCAACAGACTTATTACTTTCAAATAGAAAAAATCAAACTAAATCATCAATAACCAAGCCGACAGTTATCTTTTTGATTTTAGAAATTTAAAAATCAACTAAATTGGTTTTATCCAATAACCGATCCAAATTGAACCATGAACACCCCTACACATCATCCAATTTATACCCTACTAGTGACAAAATCACGAGACTTGCACGGGATGCCAAATGGACCGAATGTGATTCCGAATAAAAAATAAATTTCATTTAATGTCAGAGGTAGAATTTTCACCAAAATATTTCAACATCTACGTACTATATATATCTACTTAAAAACAAATTTAAGTACATGTAGCATAATTTTCAGACAAAATAAAAAGAAGTAAGATTATATTCTTTTTCTCCTTTACAAAATACATACTAATTAACAATATGCAACAAGAAGTTTTCTCCTTGCAAAATTTGAATATTTAAGCACAAGGAGAAGCTGAAATATTGTACACTCTTAATACACTAATATATATTATATTACTTAGCTTAATAATGGTCAATTATGGGTGTGATCAAGAATACTTCAAAACCATGACAAATTCTTGGGCAGAAGCTCCAACTTTAGCCAAGTGTTTTTCAGAATTAGGTGTTGGACATAACCACAACTCTGCTAGATGTTTGAGAGGCAAAGAAGGACGAATCGGCGTTCCTAACATGCAAATCTCCACCTACATGTCAAATTATTTGGATCAAAATTAATAATCAAGTGTCGTGAAAAAGGTAATAAAGTAAATTTTGAATGAAAATATAAGTATTTAATACCTCGTCTTAATTTTGGAGACCCAGTTTGTTTGCAAGGTACTTCTTTATGTAGGAAGCCGGTATATTCACATCCCTGTTTAACCAGAAAGATGTATAATGTTTGACAAAAACAAGAAACACTTATCACATATACATTATTTTTCATTAAAGTAGACACAGAGAATAATAAATCTTTGAGGAAAACAAAAAGAGGGGGAGCAGTCTATTGCACTTCCTAGGCACATTGTGGCAACTTTATCAGTAATTAACGTCAAAACTTCTCTTCTAACTATGAATAGTAATATCCTTTGAAACCAAAAAAAAAAAACTCATTTAAATAAAACAAATTGAATTACCTCTACCAAACTAATTGATGCCTACTATAGTGAATGAGCAACATTTCATATATTGATAAGATATGTTCAAAGTGTTATTATCCATCTAGTACTTCAAGAATATATGTACTTAAATGTAATCAAGGACTTACTTGATCTTTATGTACCGAGAAGAAATTTGTGGTAAGGGTGAAGGACATTCCCTGAAACAACCATATCTAGTCAAACATTGTAACATATACCGGATATACATAAAATTGAAAGGGATAGAATTAAACTCACTGCCTATCACATGCAACCAAAGTTAACCAAATGGGATGGACTCTTTCATTCAGTACTCTAGTACTACCACTGCTTGTACCTCCTACAGCCTAGGTAGTAACTCCAACTTGTGCCACATTAATATCTGTTCCACCATCACTATCACCGTAAGCAGGAGCAAGAGCAAGAGGAGGAGCAGGAACAGGAGTAGGAGCCAGAACAGGAGGAGGATTGTTTGTTTCTTTTTTCCACGTCGTCCTTTTGCCCCTTTTCCTTTGTCAATATTACGAATTGATGGTGCTTCAATAGCTTGAACAACAACTAGTTTTTGAACAACATTTTTTTTGCTAACTTTGTGGTCCTTAAATTTCGGGAAAGGCACATACTCCTCTTCTTCATCATCATCATCCACGTCCTCATCTTCATAATCATCAATATTGATTACTGGAGTCCTGATGAACTTTGGAACAGGCTCTTTGGCCTTGGATAATTTGTTGAAATTGTCCAAAGTGACACCTTTTGTTACCAATTAGTTTAATGGTTTCCATAATTTATTCATCCCATCCAATGGTTCAATACTTTTGTTTTTCTTTGAGGACTCAGCAACATAACCAGCACTACTCTTAACCTTGAACAAGTGATCACAAGAGTTAGTATACTTTTTATTCACTAAGGTAATTCAAAATATTTTAAATAACATATACGAACAAGTTAAGAAATTCAACACATACATAAAAAAACGACTACTCTATAGTTGTCAATTGATTTCCTTTGGACAACGATACGTTGGCCCCATGGATCAACAAAATATTTAGA
>JBCEWC010022225.1:0-10118 GCA_038996855.1 Solanum aculeatissimum | reverse complement strand
CTTAGAAAGCCTAAAAGGGGCATAGGATCTAATTAAATTATGAATTAATCATTAATGAAATGGACTAGATCACTGAACACAATGCTTGACGGAAGGCTGCCAGCGCCCATCCAGAGGCTCAAGGACCGTGAGCCTGTCCGTGAGACCTCACTTGGTCTCGGCTTTGGCTTGAACTCTCGGGGGACTTTCTGTATCACTTCACGAGGGGACTCACCGAACGTATAGATGCACACGGACCGTGTAATGGTTTGTGGAGCATCATTTGGTCCGGAGTCCAACCCCGAACCTTGGCAACTTCACTAGATCACTTCCCGGGACCCTTCACGGGGCCGTGAAGAGTCACACAGATCGTGAAGTGGTCCGTGAGACCATACTTGGTCCAAGGCTTGGCCCCCAACCCTTGGGATCACACTAGACCAACCCACGGGGGACACCACGAACCATGGACAACCAAATGGTCCATGGTCCCACACTTAGACCTCAATCAGGGACCCTTTTTCCAACATACTTCTAATTACGGGCAGTCTCACTGCAAGGACCATAACTTTCACATCCAAACTCTGAATTGAGTGAAACTAGTTGATTTGCGAAGATAACTCAAAGAGCTTCAATTTTATATATAGAAGACCACACAGTTCATCCCGTACCAAAATATATGGCTTTTCAAAATCCACTACCCAACTGGCCTTATAACTCCACCACACAATCCTTTTTGAATCCGACCGCTTAAATACCACCCATAGCTACCAAAATTCAACCACGACAAGTTTAACACTGACCTTGACCAACCATTATTAAGTTCAAAAAGATTTGGGTCATTACATCATCTCCTCCTTGGGAACATTCGTCCTCGAATGAGCAAAAACTACGGCTTGAGGACAACAATCAAACAAGAGACACTTTAACCATAACTCATCACGGATCATGCATCATTTCAAAAAGACTTTCAAAACTTATGTCAAAACATCATTTAAATCATTTTTGTGCTCATGTATGCATGCAATGTCATGAAACTCAAGAATTTAAAGAATTAGGACCATAAAAAGATAGAACCTAGTACCTTAGGCTTGAGTAGATTGGAAGAGATGGGGATATCGCTCCATCATGTCCAACTCCACTTCCCACGTTGCACTCTCCATGTCTTGGTTCCTCCAAAGAACCTTGACCGAAGTTACCTCCTTGTTGCGAAGCCTCTTCATTTGTCTATCCAAAATTTCAATCGACACCTCTTCATAGGTCAAATTCTCCTCAACTGTCACACCCTCCAATGGTGTAATTGCCTTAGGATCACCAAACAACTTTCTCAAAATGGACACATGGAATACCGGATAAATGGAGCTCATGTCCAAAGGCAAATCCAACCTATAAGCCACATTGCCAACCCATTCCACAATCTCATAAGGTCCGACATACCGGGGGCTCAACTTGCCCTTTTTGCCAAAATGCATGTTGCCTTTCATAGGGGACACCTTCACATACACCCAATAACTAACATTAAATTAAAGATCCCTCTTCCTAACATCCGAATAAGACTTTTGGCGACTTTGAGTTATCTTCAATCGTTCCCTAATCAACTTCACTTTTTCAATGGCCTCAACAACCAAATCCGGGCCTAACAAGGCCTCTTCCCCTATTTCAAACCAACCAACCAGAGATCTACATCTCCTACCAAACAAAGCTTCAAATTGAGCCATACCAATGCTAGCATGGAAGCTATTGTTATAGGCAAACTTAATGAGAGGTAGATGATCATCCCAATTTTCATTGAATTCCAACACACAAGCCCTCAACATATCCTCCAAGGTTTGAATTGTTCTTTTGGTTTGCCTATTGGTTTGAGGATGAAATGTGGTGCTCAACATGACCTTAATGCCAAGTCCTTTTTGAAAAGACTTCCAAAAATGAGAAGTGAATTGAGTACCACGATCTGATATGATAGACCTTGCAACACCATGCAATCTCACCAACTCCCGAATATACATCGTAGCATACTCCTCGGCACTATAGGATGTCTTAACCGGTAAGAAGTGAGTCGACTTAGTCATCCTATCTACCACAACCCATATAGAATCGAATTGTCTCAGAGTATGGGGCAACCCAACCACAAAGTCCATGTTCACATCTTCCCACTTCCAAGTAGGAGTTTCAATATCTTGTGTCAAACCACCGGGCCTTTGATGTTCCACTTTTACTTGTTGGCAATTAGGACATTCCGACACAAACTTGGCTATGTTCTTCTTCATACCATGCCACCAATACAACTCTCTCAAATCTCGGTGCATCTTGGTAGACCCCGGATGAATAGAATATTGAGAATTATGAGCCTCTTTCATGATAATCTCCCTTAAGCCATCAACATCCAGAACACACAAACAGTCTTGGTACCATAGCACATCATCTCCCCCTAGGGAGAAAACCTCAACCTTTCCATCGGTAACCAATTTCTTCAGTTCTACCAAAGAAGGATCTAGGTCTTGTTTTGCCTTAACATCAACTACCAAGGAAGACTCGGATCCACCCTGAACAAGAATTTCACCATTGTCAGATTCGGCCAACCTCATACCCAACCTAGACAAATGGTGCACATCTTTCACTATCTCCTTCTTTCCATCTTCCACATGAATCACACTTCCCATAGAGAGCCTACTAAGGGCATCCGCCACAACATTAGCTTTGCTGGGGTGATAAAGGATGTTGATATCATAATGCTTGAGGAATTCAACCATATCCTTCGTCTCAAATTAAGGTCTCTTTGGGTGAACATATATTACAAACTCTTGTGATCGGTGAAGACATCCACATGAACCCCATAAAAATAATGTCGTCAAATTTTCAAAGCAAACACCACCGCCACCAACTCAAGATCATGGGTCTCATGCACTTTCAATTGTCGGGACGCATAAGCTATCACCTTACCATGTTGCATAAGCACACAACCCAAACCAATACGCGACACATCACAATACAACACAAATCCGTCTAACCCATTTGGCAAGGTCAAAATTAGAACTGATGTAAGTCGTTCCTTCAAATTTTGGAAAATCTTCTCATATTTATTTGACCACACAAACTTGGCCTTCATTTGAGTCAACTTGGTCAACGGAGACGCTATAGAGGAAAACCCTTCAACAAACCTTCTATAATAACCGGCTAAACCAAGAAAGCTTCGAATATCCGAAGGAGTCAACGGTCTAGGCCAATCCTTCATCACTTCAGTTTTCTTAGGATCAACCTTAATACCATCACCGGACACCACATGACTAAGGAAGAAACTTCTCCTAACCAAAATTCACATTTGCTAAACTTGGCATACAATTGCTTCTCCCTCAACGTTTGAAGCACCAATCTCAAGTGACCCATATGCTCTTGCTCACTACGGGAGTAAATCAAGATGTAATCAATGAAGACTACCACAAAATTATCAAGAAACGGCTTCTATACCCAGTTCATAAGATCCATAAACACCGCCAAAGCATTATTCAACCCAAACGACATCACCACAAATTCAAAGTGACCATAACGAGTCTGAAAGGCCATCTTGGAAATGTCGCACTCCCTCACTTTCAATTGATGATAACCCGAACGAAGATCTATTTTGGACAAGTGAGTAGCTCCTTGAAGTTTGTCGAACAAATCATCAATTCTAGGCAACGGGTATCTATTCTTAACGATCACCTTGTTTAATTATCGATAATCAATACACATTCGGAGCGAACCATCCTTCTTCCTCAGAAACAACATGGGAGCATCCCAAGGTGAGATACTCCACCTAATATAACCCTTTTCTAGCAAGTCTTTCAATTGATCTTTCAACTCCTTCAACTCCGTCGGGGCCATACGACAAGGAGGAATAGAAATAGGTTAAGTATTTGGAACGATATCTATGCCAAAATCTATTTCTCTATCGGGAGAAATATCGGGCAAGTCCTCGGGAAAGTCATCGGGAAACTTATTAACCACCAAAACTGATTCAAGCTTAGGTGACTCACCCTCCACATCTCTAATCCGCACAATATAATAAATGTACCCCTTGCAAATCATCTTCTGGCTTTGAGGTAGGAAATAAACTGACCCTTAACGATGAAATAACTACCCTTCCACTCCAACACGGGTTCATTAGGAACTAAAAATTTAACTTGCCTAGTCCTACAATCAACCGAGGTATACGATGCATGCAACCAATCCATCCCAAGGATAACATCAAAATCATACATCTCAAGCTCTACAAGGTTACGGGGAACACTTTATGCAACACAGAGATAGGATAAACCCGATACACTTTTCAGGCAATAATATAAGGTTCCTTTAGAGTTTCAGGACTCTAACCAAATTTAACAGCCAATAGAGGATTCACAAAAGATAAATTTACACCTGGATCAAGTAAGTATCAGGATCAAAGATTTTTTACATACTGGTCATGACGTCCGGAGCTTTCTCTACCTCTTGGCAGGCATGAAGAGCATAAAACCTGTTGTTCTTAAGAGCACCACCAATCGGAGCCTTCGATTGCCCTTGATCACCGGGAGCTGCTTGATCCTTCTTCACATTCTTTGGGAAATTAGAGATCTTGTGGTCTAAACTACCACACCCATAACAAGCACCCGTAGCTCTCCTACATTCACCCGTGTGACTACCACTACATTAACCACAACGAGGAAATCGGGGACCACCCCCAACTTGTGCCTTAGGAGGAGGCACTCTTGGATTTGCAACCCTCACATTTGAACCTTGGCTTTGTTGAAATCAGCCAAACCCACTACCACTCTTGGAGTTGGAGAACCCACCATCAAGTCAGGCTCTCTTAGCTTCACTCACCCTCTTTTTCTTAAGCTTTTCACCCTCAATTTTCTCGATATAAGTCATGAGCCTTGAGATGTCCATATCTCGAATAAGAAAAGTCATGTGGCACTCTTTCACAATAGTCATAATATCCTAATAAAGCATAATACAATGTGCAAAAGTTTAGGGTGTCCAACATAGCCTTTACATAAGGAAGAGTGGGGCCTCGACATAGTTTGGGGCTCACCATCAATAAATGAAACAAAAAAATAAACAAATACAAGGAAGATAGGAAGTAGTTGTTGCCCTTGAATAAAAGGGCTCACAACAAACTAATAACTCCAAGGATGTCACTCGTTGTCCGTCGGAAGATAGAAGTCGTCACCGGTCCTTACACAGTTAGACCATGTAGATGAAAGTATGGGTTAGCACAAATATGTACTAAGTATGCGGGTATGCAATGCATATGACAATATAGTATGACCAACGAGATGTCAAGGGGACAAGCGATACGAAAGAAATACATTTAGCCAAAGGGGAATATATTATAACAATATGTCGTGCCATGATGCATGAAGTGCAACCTAAGATCATATTATAGTGGGGATGTGACTTCAACCGACACCGGAGGAGACCAGAGCGAGCTACTACTTGGATCCGGACTACTTGTCAGGTAGATCCCTAGTAACCCTTCAACAAGGGAATATATAACAAGTCAATCCCATCGAGGGAGATATCCCATGTTGGCACATGGTTTAACGGAAAGGAGAATGGACCATTGGAGCTAGTCCACCCTGACTCCAATCCCTCGGTACTAAGCCTCATCCCACAGGAATACATATATATACATACAAGCTTTTCAAAATGAAGAGTTGACATTCTTTTCAAAACCATGCATCATTAGCCAAACCAAAACATGATCAAATCCACATCCATGCTTAGGCTAAAAGCCAACAAGAATTTCCAAAAGCATTCCATATCAATGCAATAAGAGTATCCCATCTACATAGCTTATCATATCAAGACTTCATAACATATCAAAGTGGTGTAAGCACCCATAATGCTAAAAGAGCCATAACAAAAGACTATGTGATCACAAGCCTTAAAATATCATTTTATAACAAGAGGGTCATGCCCTTAACAAGAGTTTCATCATAACCATTCTTCAATGCATATGCCATGAATAAGAAATCAAGTAAATGGGTAATGGAGATTCAAACCTTAAACCATAATTTAATAGGTAATTCAACAATATTCATGATAAAATCCCAATTCAAAACATAATGACATTTACCCATGCATATTAAACCATAAAAGGGACATACACATTGATCCTTCAAGAATTTCCATGAATTTCATGAAATTCAAACTTAAATCATCATTAAATCACCTAAGTTCTACAGCCCACAACTCAATCCAATGAAATACATCAAGAATTAAAGAACCCATAATCAAAGAAAACTTAAATTCATAATTTAACGAGGAGGGTTCTTGGGTCTTCATGGATGAAAGGGAATCCATGAATCAAACCCACATACCTTGAGTTTAATCAAGAGAATTGAATGGAGTGCAACAAAGATGATTTTCCCCAAATTTCTTCAAGCTTTCATCAATGGAGATCAAGAAAATTGAGAGATTTTCGGAGAGGATTGAGGAGTGTTAGAATGGATGAAAGGGGATTAGGGTTTGATTTCGGGGTATTAGGAGACCTTAGAAAGCCTAAAAGGGGCATAGGATCTAATTAAATTACGAATTAGACATTAATGAAATAGGTTGGATCACTGAACACAATGCTTGACGGAAGGCTGCCAGTGCCCGTCCAGAGGCTCACGGACCGTGAGCCTGTCCGTGAAACCTCACTTAGTGTCGTCTCTGGCTTGAACTCTCTGGGGACTAGCTGGATCACTTCACGAGGGGCCTCACGGACCGTGTACTAGTCTGTGGAGCATCACTTGGTCTGGAGTCCAACCCGAACCTTGGCAACTTCACTAGATCACTCCACGGGACCCTTCACGGGCAATGAAGAGTCACACGGACCATGAAGTGGTCCGTGAGACCATACTTGGTCCAAGTCTTGTACCCTAACCCTTGGGAGCATACTGGACCAACCTACAGAGACCACCACGGACCGTGGACCACCAAACGGTCTGTGGTCCCACACTTAGACCTCAATCCGGGACCCCAGCATACTTCCAATTACAAGTCGTCTCACCGCGAGGGCCATAACTTTCACATCCAAACTGTGAATTGAGTGAAACAAATTGTGTTATGAATATAACTCAATGATCTTTAATTTAATATATAGAAGCCCACAAATTTCATCCCATACCAAAAGATATGGCTTTTCAAAGTCCACTGCCCAACCAGCCTTACAACTCCACCAAACGATCTTTTTTGAATCCGGCCACTTAAATGCCACCCATGGCTACCAAAATTCAATCACAACCAGTTTAACACTAACCTTGACCAACCATTATGAAATTTGAAAAATTTTGGGTCGTTACAGGGATAGAGAAGGGATGACGATCCGTGGATGACATTTCTCAGCGGCAACGTACGAGAGAGAGGAGAGGAGGCCACATAGAGAATAGTTGTTGAAGGTTATTGGGTGACCGGATTGGAATGTTGATGCTGTTTATTTTTCAGGAGAAGAGGATGAAGGTTAGCGTGGAAGGCGTAAGGAGCGTGAGAAGAAAATCAGGGGAGAGAAAAAATGGTTTAGGGGCGCGTGGGTCGACGTTTTGAGTATGTGTTGGTGTGTGTATAAGGGTATATGTTATTTAATGTTGGCTGAAAATATAGTGGGTCGGGTCGGTTCAAGGGCATTTTGGGCTGAGTTTCGGTCAATTTTTGGGGGTTGAGGAAATTGGGCCAAGAAATTGGTCCAAGATAGGATTAAATGGTCTGAAAAATGGGTTAGAGGGTAGGGAATTTTAGATTTAAAAATTGGCCAATTCAATTGCAAACTTAGTCATTTTAAGTCAATTCGTAGCCAAATTGAATTAAAAATAATTAATTGGCTATAACACGAACAAGAAGAATTTTACTAATCAATTAACAAGCTTCTTAATTTCAAAAAAAAAATAGAATAATCAACTCAATTTCAATTTAACTGATTTAAAAATACGAACTAAAATTGAATTAAACTAATTAACAAAATTTTTAAAAAATTAAAAGAAAGGTGAAACCTTTTAACTGTAAAAAGTGATATACAAAATGACAAAATTGCTAACAAAATTACAAAACAAGAAAAATTATATTAAAAAATACTTGAAAAATACTCTAAATTTATAACAACTAATTATTTTAAATTGTTTAAAATTGAAGAAGCTCAAAAATTAATTCATATTGCGGAGAGTAAAAATTGGATGTCAACATTTACTCCTTTCTTTGGATATCATCGATGGAAGAGATTATGGACGAAAAAACTTGACAAATCCATTTTTAGCTGGCCACATCTTTGCCTTCTAAAAGACTTTTGGTACGGACTCTGAGAAATTACAGTTGAACCCTGGTTTTGAATTTTCTACATATCTCAAGTTACATGAGAATTCAGGTCACTTGTAGTTTCAGATTGACTTTTTTTTTAGAGAACCTCAAAAAATATCTGCCTGACTTGTAACTTTAATACGATCTAACTCTGACTTGTTGGAGAAAGCCTTCTTCTAAAGAATTTTGAGATCCTCCTAAAAATTTTCCCCAGTTTCCATTGTAAAGAGGAATGACAATCTTACAGGAAATATGGTTTAGCCGGTGTGGCACCTACGTATTTCATTGAGGCAGGAATCAGGTCAAACGTAGTTCCAAGCATAAAAGGGAATTAAAATTTTATAGATAACACGACCAAAGCCGATAAAGGTCGCCTACATATTCTGCTAGGGAAATCAGGTCGAACGTAGTTCGTAGCATAAAAGGGAATTAAAATTTTTTAGATAACGCGATCGAAGCTGATGAAGGTTGTCTATGTATTCCATTAGGAAATTCAGGTCGAATGTAGTTCACATTACAAAGGAAATGAAACCATAACGTGCCAGTAATAAAATGCGATTACAAGGAAAGAAAATATATAACTTCAAATGCAAGACAGAAAGATACCAAAAGCACGACTTCTAAAAAAGTTCATTCTTCTCTGTAATTGATTATGCCACTAACTACTTCTTGTGTTCAGGAAGCGAGTTATTTTTCATGTTAGCTGGAGGTTCTGCAAGTGTAACTGTCTTGTTGTCAATCAGATCTTAAATCTTGTGCTTAAGGGTGATACACTTCTCGGTATCATGCCCAGAAACTCTTGAGTGATAAGCACAATGCTTATTTGGGTCATACTAATCAGCTAAAGTATTTACAGCCCTAGATTCTATTGGGTAGAGTATTCCCGCTGCATTCAACCTCTCAAAAAGAGTGGTTAATGATTATGCCAATGGAGTAAAGACTCGAGGGGATTTTCTCTCAAAATTTGGATGAGGTGCATTATTTTGCATCGGTCATGGAGCACGATATGTTGCTTGTGCATTTTAGACAGGGTATTGTGAAGTGGGATAGCTTGTAGGTAGTACTCGATTATATGAGGTAGATCCACCAGTCATTATTGACATAACTTATTTCTCCTTCCTCTTTCCATTTCCAAATGACCTAGTTTGGAAAGCTCTAGATGATGTCAAACTTGTTATTCTTCTGGTCTTAAGACCATCCTCAATCATCTCTCCATCTTCAATAACTTCAGCAAATGTCTTTCCACCCATTGCCACCATTCGTTCATAGTATTCTGAGTCTTGAGCTTGAATGAAGTAGGTGATCATCTTTGTTTCTTCCATAGGTGGATGTACCCTAGATGCCTCTTCTCTCCAACGTATGGCATACTCTTGGAAGCATTCTATTGACTTTTTCTTTAACTTTGTAATAGAGATTCTGTCAGGAGCGATCTCAACATGAAACTTGTAGTGATCCATAAAAGCATTCGTCAAATCATCCCAAGTACGCCATTTAGCCACATCTTTCTTGGAGTACCATTCCAAAGCTCTTCCAGTTAGACTTTGATTGAATAATTTGATTCTTATTCCTTCATTATTTCCAACACCAATCAACTTTTCACAGTAGAGTTTCAAATGAAAGAAAGGATTTTCTTATCCATTAAACTTTTCGAATTTTGGAATCTTGTAACCAGATGGTAGCTCAACATCAGGGAATGTGCACAACTCTTCGTATTTCACACTATGATTTCCATCAAACCCACGAAGGCCTCTCATGGCATCTTCTAAGTTTTTCATCTTCCTATTCATCATTTCAATATCAGTAACTTTTGCGTCATTTTCAATTTCTACATAGTGATCAACATCTTGATG
>JBCEWC010022224.1:0-10118 GCA_038996855.1 Solanum aculeatissimum | reverse complement strand
CGACTCCTATATTATAAAAGATAGTAGATCTTTTCTTCTCTTATCTTTTCAGATATGAGTTTGTGGCTAGAGTTAGCCATTAAAGTTTACATTCACTAGAGGTAGTTGGTGTAGTGGGCAATAAAATTATTCTTAATTGTGGCTAAAATTAGCCACTGTAGATTCTTGAAGTCTAGACTCAAATGAGGGGATCAATTTAGTGGACAACATAGTAGTTGTTGTTCAGGAGTTGAAAATTCTGAGTTATCATAGCAAGCGGAAGGGGATTAAGAGGTTAATCCTTGGGATTGCAAGAGTTTGTAATCGTTATTGTTCCTTCGTGATAGTGGAATCTTGTTGAAATCCTGTGGGACAAGTCATGATTTTTTCTCCCTTGAGTAAGGAGGTTTTCACATAAAATACTCGTGTTCTTCTTTACTTGTTCTTTTCTGTTCTTACATCGTTGTTGTATCGAGGGATCTGGTCCCTGACTGCGGCAGACACATGCAAGCCATCAGTATGCACATAAAAATTGTATCTTTAGCAATCAAAATGCAACCCTGAAGCAAAACTTTGCAACAAATAGTGGGAGAAAAAAATATGATTTAGCAAAGGTTTAAGGAGATAATTCTATGTATGATCAAGACTTCTATTTTAAGGGTTTCCTCAAACTCTTTTTTTTTAGAAAAGCTCTTAGATTTTCGACTTTCTTTGGATCAAATTCTAAGTTGGGATTTTTGTTTGTTGGAATATTTCATATTTTTTTTGGAGGCAATTTTTATTTATTTATAGAAAATCGTGCAGAAAACAGAGTTGAGATGAGGGAGAGGCGCAGGACACCTGATTCCAAATTTGTCTTTTTTAAATTTTATCTTGAACTTAGAAATTTTTTTATTTTCCTTCATGTGTATTCTTTTTGTAGAGGGAGAGCAGAAAAAAAGAAAGAGTTTTTAGTTTCATTTGGCCATAAATTTAAAATTGAAATTCGCAACTTAAAAAATGGAGTAACTTCTAGTTGGATTTGGATATGTATTGTACTTAATTTATTTGAAGTTTTGTGAGTGAAATTCTCGAAAACCAGCTCGTTGAAATATTTGAAAAACAAATATTTAAAGATATTTAAACTTTGATCAAATCTCAGACCAAACAAATAGTTGAAGATAAACTTACCTTTGGCCAAAATTTGTGTGAGTGGGACATAGATAACCTCTTTGATTTTTTCCGGATGTATGTGATCTACTCTAGGACGAAGAAAATGAAAATACCCTTTCTTTCCAATTGAATGGGGGTAATAAGACTCTAGTCTTCCCCACAATGGAATTTGTAGGAGTTTACTTTAGCAGGAAACTCAGTTCGATAGAAATAAATAAATAATAGGCTATTATTTATGTGACAGAGTAAGGGAAAACCATTTAAAAACTTTGTTATCACTCTCTCGGAGAATATGATAAAGGCAAAGAAAGAAGGGAATATAGCCATAAATCACGTCCATGAGATACTAATGAATTCTCTCAAAAGAGAAATTTGGTATAGGCCTTGAAAGTACTACTATCGAGCAGTGGCGAAGCCAGAATTATCACTAAGAGGGTCCAAAATTTGAAAAAGTAGCCATACAAACTAGTCGAAGGGGTTTCAACCTACTATTTACATATAAAAAATTATTTTAACCATGTATAAATTGTATAATTTGTTGTCAAAGGGTGTTCGAATGAACCCCTTACCAAAGAAGTAGTCCGCCCCTACTATCGAGTTATGTAGTGATGACCGCCTCAATCAAAGTTTTAATTCAAACATGTAAAAAGTTGTGTTAGACTGCGTGCGTCCACTCTACCAAGGGATCAGATGTCTCTACACAAATAATTAAGAAAGACAAACAATAAAGACACAACAAACTTAAAGTGGAAACCCTTTTTGCTCAAGGGAGGTAAAACCACTACCTGGTCCACAGGATTTCAACCCAGAATTCATTAACTTCAAGGAGCAAAGATTGTAAACTCTTACAACTTTAGGATTGATCCACAACCCTATTTTTCCTTGCAAGTGAACGAACTCTTACCACCAAGTTGCACCACTGCAACCTTCTCCTAGCTACCCAGCTAAGATCCCAAGCAACACACCAAGAAAACAATTTCAAAAACAAAACCCAGTATCCTTTATAATAGGGGATATGGTTCACAATGAGAGCAGAAAAATAAGACTAAAAGAAATCTTCATTAAGATCAGTGAAAGCTTTTGAAGCCGTGCCAGTTTCTTGAGTCTATTTCCAGGTAGAAGAAGATGATGTATTCGTTGTGTGTGTGTGGAGTGGATAATTCTATTTCTCTGAAAATTCCCAATATATTTGTTTTGGTATAACAACCTTTTGGGGACTATCGGGACCACACTCCAAACACACCATTTGGACCAATATAATTGGCCAGCACAAACTGTCACACTACTAACACTCAAGCACCTTCTGAAATTTGTTATTTGCAGACGAGGTCATTATCAAATAGATTTTGCAAGATATCAACATTACTCTAGGATGGAATCATGTCCCATCTCAGAGTTTGTCAATTTATCAAAGCAACATTACTCAATCTAACAAGTTGTTATTTGGTGAGCTCCTCTAAAAAAAAACTCCAACTATCGCTTCCATCTAATGCTACCTTGACTATTTCAAAACAATTTACTAATATCTTAGTCGAGAGTTTATAGATACACAACTAATAAAAAATATGACATGATGAAGATTTTGTGTATAAGATGTAGTTAACAAGTAAAATTTTCAAATGGTTATTCAAATTTTCTCATGAAAAATCATTAGACCTATTTTGTATCAATAAAGTTACTCAATTTTGAATTTTCACATACAAAGTCACTCTAGTTAATTGGATTGTCATCTCCATCATCAGAAAAATCTGACTTACCAAAATCAGTGGCGTAACCACATGCAGTGAATGATGGCCGGTCGAAACTCTTTCGTTGAAATATTATATTATGTATATAGATTGCAAAAATTATTTTTAAATCTTGAACATCATTAATAAAATTTTTGATTTCATAACAAAATAAAATAAGCTAATTTTTATTCCATGGAGACCTGAGCACCACACTAAATAATACCATACCAAAAAACCCAACAAAATAGTCAAATATATTTTAACATGTTAAATTATATCAATTAGAGGTTATTCGTGCTAGTTTTGGAAAAAAACATTTTTTTTTGTTTTAGAAAATATATTCATCTAATTTTTGAATTTTATTTGTGGAAAAAACTTTTCTAAACTTATAGTTATAATATTTCTTGTCCTTCTTTTATTTTGTTCTCTTTATTGAATTACAATAAGAAAAGAAAGATGTAATAATAACTTTAAACTCATAACACTGGTTAATATGTTTTGTTTGGTGGATGAAATGAGCATAAAGTTGGTCAACCAAGAGATGGTCAAAGATTTATGTAATTAATCATAATTTACCTTTTTCTCTTTTTAAACTATGTTAAGATTATGTAAACCATAAAATTCCATAAAATCAAATATATCTGCTATTACGTATTTTGATAAGACATATATCATTTTTAGTTAATTAATCATATCATTTATATACTGATTGCTAACTGTAATTGGTAGCACAAGGAAAGTATATGAACGATCCAATTTAGCACATCGTAAAAAGATATTTGATTATTGGGTTGATTTATTGATGCTATATTTTTTAGTTTAGGTGTTGGGTATATGTGACATAAAAAATTTATCAAGTCAAATTTTTCGGATGATTGGAAGTGACAAATTCAACTAGACTGATGATTTTATACAAGAAAGTCAAAAAGTAGAATGATTTTATTGATACAATACAAAGTAATTAAGTTAATTATTACGAAAAAAAATTCAAACATTAAGTGATTTTATTAATATAAAATTAAGTTTAAAGAATCTGGCAGTCAAATAATTATCATGTACATATTGCGGAATACACAAACAGTATTGCCAAAGTCTTAAGGACTATAGTGAGAGTCTGATCTTGACTTAAGTGAGGTCCTAAAATCCTTTTGCCACAAAGATGATTTTGATGATCTGTTTGATTTTCTCCTTCCTATTGTTGGGTTGACAACAAGTTCCTCAACAAGTGGGGAGATTTCTTTATTACGAATTTGATTTACTGAATAAATATTTTTGCATGAGCTATTTCATAAAACCTAGATATTCTTTAACAAATTAAGAATTGCACGAATGAACCTAAAGATTAAGTCTAGAGCCTTGATAACATGATTGTGATTGTGATTGAGCATAATGATGATGTTGATAAAACTTGATGGTCTCAAGATTCTTCATAATTGAACTCAAATGATTCGTCTAAATTAATAATCCTCTTAACGATTATCTAAATTCCTCTTGAATGATGTGATTAAAAATTGATTGGATGATTGATAGGCCAAAAAACTTGATTGAGATGAATTGATAATAGTCCACCTGAGACTCATTGATTGGATTGATTGTCTTATGAACATTAAGTCTTAGAAGGAGTATTGAGTGTGTTACACATTTGCAGATCATGCCTCCTAAGCGTACTGCCACCTAGAGAGATGTTTTAGCCAGTAATACTTAGAAATACCTCCACCAGAGATGCCTACTCAAATGGAGATGAGAGGCCGAGGTCGACCTGCTAAAGCCACCGAGGATCCACAAACACCTACTACTTTACCTACTCTTACTACAGAGGCTGATTTTAGAGGAACTATCACTATGCTTACCCAACTGGTAGCCGCCCAGAGTGGGAATCAAACTTCACAGACCCTTGGTTCTAGCTCCCAAGAGCCAACTACTGCAACCAGGCTTAGGATTTTTCTGAGAATGAACTAACCAATTTTCATAGGGTCTAAGGTTGAGGAAGACCTCCAGAATTTCATTGATGAGATATGGAAGGTGCTGAAAGCTATGCATACAACTGAAATTGAGGGAGTTGAACTTGCCTCTTATCATCTTAAGGATGTGGAAAATATTTGGTACAACCAGTGTGAAGAGGGTCGAGGTGAGGATGTTGAACCTGCTGAAGAGAGTGAGTTTAAGAATACCTTCGTTGATCATTTCTTTTCCCAGGAGTTGAGGGAGGCGAAGATTGAAGTATTCGTGAACTTGAAACAAGAAGGGTTGACTGTCCAAGAGAACAGTGTCAAGTTCATCCAGTTATCCAACTATGCTCCAGAGATGGTCCACGATATGAGGGCATGCATAAGGAAGTTCATCTGGCTTGCACAAGCATGTGAAAAAAGAGTGCAAGACAACATTGTTGATTATAGGCATGGACATATCTATGCTCATGTCCTACACACAACAACTTGGGAAGGATAAGAAGAGGGATAGGGAGGAATATTTGAGCAAGAAGGTTAATTCGATAGGGCCTGAACCTAGGTAACCTAAGTAGAGTAAGGGAGGCAAGTCCTACTTTTAGAAGAGATCTAATATTTATGCACCATCCTCAACAAGTGCGTCAACTTTGAATAAAATTTATGATTATAAGTCTCAAGGTCAACATTACTTTAGAGTACAGGGTCCTCAGTCTCAGGATAGTATGACCCTTGGTTCGAAAGGGAATCCACCTTGAGGAAGATATGGTATGACGCATTTGGGGGAGTGTAAAGAGGGAGGGAATGGTTGTTATAAGTGTGTCTAGATGGCTCAATTCCAGAAGGAATGTCTGATATGGGGTAACAAGGCCTAGTCTTCTACTACTGTACCACTAGCGAGGGGTAATTAGAGAGTCGCCACTACCAATACAGACAGAGGAACAAACCGTCTATATATGATGGAAAATCGATAAGATCACAAAGTTGCACCAGATGTTGTTACGGGTATGCTTTGAGTCTTTACCTTTGATTGTTATGTGTTACTTGATCCAAGCGTCACTCTATCTTTTATAACTCCTTATGTGACTAGTAGGTTTGAGATTTTTCTTGAGTTTTTGCTTGAACTTGTTGCTGTTTCCTCACCTATTGGTGAGTCTATTCTAGCTGAAAGAGTCTATAGAGATTTTGTAGTATCCATCTATCATAGAGGTACCTTTGCTGATTTGATCGAGTTGGAGATTATTGACTTTGATGTGATCCTTGGTATGGATTGGCTTCACGTCTGCTTTGGCTCCATTGATAGTAAGACCTGAACTGTTAAATTCTAATTCCTGAACAAACCAGTCTTAGAGTGGAAGGGAAATTCTGGTACACCGAAGGGTAAGTTTATTTCCTATCTTAAGGCAAAAAAGCTAATCTATAAGGGATATATCTATCACCTCGTGTGAGTTAAGACTAATGATGTAGAGTCCCCACCTTTTGAGTCAATTTTGATTGTCAATGAGTTTCTTGAGGTCTTTCCTGATGATTTGCCTAAAGTCTCTCTTGACAGGGAGATTGATTTTGGGATAAATGTCTTCCCAGCTACACAACCTATCTCTATTTCACCATATAGAATGGATCCTGTTGAGTTGAAAGAACTAAAAGAGTAGTTGAGGGATCTATTAGATAAGGGATTTATTAGGCCGAGTGCCTCTTTATGAGGCGCTCCTGTCCTATTCGTGTGAAAGAAAGATGGTTTCATTAGAATGTGCATTTACTATCCCCAGTTGAATAAAGTGACAATCAAGAATAAGTATCCCCTTCCAAGGATAGATGACTTGTTTGACTAGCTTCAGGGTGCTACTATTTTCTCCAAGATAGACTTGAGATCAAGCTATCACCAGTTCAAAGTGAGAGAATGTGACATCCTGAAGATGACCTTCCAAACCCAATATGGTCATTTAGAGTTTTTAGTGATGTCCTTTGGGTTGACAAATGCACCTACAACTTTCATAGACTTGATGAACAAAGTACTCAGACAGTACCTTGATTTGTTTGTGATTGTTTTTATCGACAACATTTTGGTGTATTCTTGAGATGAGGAGGAGCATGCTAATTACCTAAAAATCGCTTTGTAGGCTCTCAAAGATAAAGAGTTATATGCAAATTTTTTGAAGTGGGAGTTATGGATTAAGTCTGTATTTTTTCTAGGCCATATTATTTCAGACGATGGTATTCAGGTGGATACTCAAAATATTGAGGTAGTAAAGAATTGGCCTAGACCCACATCTCCAATTGACATAATGAGCTTCTTGGGTTTGGCAGGCTACTACCACTGATTTGTTGAATGATCTTCTTCTATATCCCCATTATTGACTAGACTAACTCAAAAGAAGGTCAAGTTCCAATGGTACATGAGAAGAGCTTCCAAGAGTTGAAAACAAGGTTGACTACTATCCCAGTATTAACCTTGCCTTAAGGTATTGACAGATTCATAATTTATTGTGATACCTCAAGAGTGGGATTGGGGTGTGTATTGATGCAGAAGGGAAAGGTTGACGCTTATGCTTCTAGAAAACTGAAGGTCTATGAGAGGAATTATCTAACCCATGATCTTGAATTGGAAACAGAGGTATTTTCATTTAAGATGTGGCACCACTACTTGTATGGAGTGAATGCAGATGTGTTCACTGACCACAAGAGCCCGTAATATGTATTCAACTAGAAAGAGCTCAACCTGAGGTAGATGAGAGGGTTAGAATTGCTCAAGGACTATGACATAAGCATTCTCTACCACTCAGGTAAAGCTAACATGGTTGTTGATGCTTTTAACAGGTTATCTATGGGTAATATTGCCCAAGCAGGGGGAGAAAAGAAAGAACTAGCTAAGTAAGTTCATAGATTAGCTCAATTGGGAATGCATTTTGAGGAGAATGATGAGGGTGGGGTTAATGTTCAGAATGGGTTTGTATCATCTCTAGTGGTAGACATGAAAGATAAGAAAAATCAAGATCCTGTTCTACTTCAGTTGAAGTAAACTGTCCATAAACAGAAGGTGATGATTTTCTCCAAAGGGGGAGATGGTGTGTTGAGATACCAGAGTAGATTGTGTTTTTTGAACATTGAAAGTGTTGAGATAGAATTATGGTTGAAGCCCACAATTCTAGGTATTCCATTCATTCTGACACTACCAAAAAGTACCATAACTTGAGAGAAGTTTATTGTTGAAGTGGAATGAAGAGAGAGTTTGCTTAATTTGTCTCCAAGTGCCCAAATTATCAATAAGTCAAAGTTGACCATTAGAGGCCATGTGGATTGGCTTAAAACTTTGATATTCTTGAATGGAAATGAGAGATGGTCAATATGGACTTTATTACCAATTTATCGAGGTCTCAAAAGAAACATGATTTGATATGGGTGATTGTGGATAGGATGACCAAATCAGCTCACTTCTTAACAATTAAGACGACTGACAATGCAAAAGAGTATACTAAGTTGTACATCCGTGAGATTGTGAGGTTGCATGGAGTTTTCTTGTCTATCATCTCAGACCGAGGAACTCAATTCATATTCCAATTTTAGAGATCTTTTAAAAAAGGACTGGATTCAAGGGTGAATCTTAGTACTGCTTTTCACCCCTAGACAGATAGCCAAACAGAGCATACCATTCAAACATTAGAGGATATGTTGAGGGCTTGTTCCCTTGAATCCAAAGGTAATCGGGATGATCATTTTCCTCTAATCGAATTTGCATATAACAATTGTTATCATACAAGTATTCAGATGGCTCCTTATGAAGCTTTGTATGGGAGGAGATGTAGATCACCAATTGGGTGGTTTGAAGTTGGAGAAGCTGAGTTGATTGGACCTGATCTTATTCATCAGTCTATGGAGAAGGTAAAGGTTATTAGAGGATGTATATTATTTATCTCATCTAGCCTTAGAGTTAGACTTTAGATTTGCTTATTTTTATTTGAGGTAGTCATAGGTCTGTCATTGATACCATTGAACATTTTGATAAAGGATTGATAGACTAGAGTTGATCGGTTTGATTTGGACATTGTCTTGGGCTAGTTTCTTTTGTACTAGTCTTATTGATTTTCCTATCTATAATTGAGATTGTCCACCTTTTTTAAAAAAAATTAGTCTTTTGCTGATATGTTGAATTTTATTGAATAAATGTGATGAGGCCAAATGGTTCGCTTGGGGACTAACAATAGTCTCTGAGTGCTGGCCACATCTAGAGTACCCTCCCGGGACGTGACAAAAAGCGACTTGTTAAGCATATATAATTAGGTATATTTGGCACATCTCTCTATCTTAACTTATATGTATAATTTTTTAAAACAATAGAAATGGAGATATTAAGAATTATATTAAATCAATAAAAAGCTTTATCAAAAGACAATTATAAGAGGAAGTGTTTTGCATGCAAAAATGTCATTTGGAAAAATGAAAAGTAGGAGGAGAAGGAGGTGTTGTTATGCATCTCCATCTTAAAATTGGTTAAATTGAAAAACTTTTAGGAAGCGTGACTCGTGAAGAAGCTAATATTAAATCATAAAGAAATGAAAAATTATCATCACCATGGTGGATAATTAGACACCTCCTTCAAGTAGGGTTCGATCTATTCTCTCACCCAACTTATTATAGTTTATTTATATATTAATAGTTAGTTCTTTTTATGTTTGGAATTCATTCTTTCACATGCTAGGGTAGATGTTTGTCATATTTGACAATTTTAAAATATATTTTACTTGCGTGCATATGATGTATAGAAACTGGATATGTTATAGATCACTTTTGCTATTTCCTTCCATCAAATGTAACTGATTAGTTGGATCAATTTGAGCCCAAGCTATTATTTCCAAAATTGGCAAATACAATCAACTATCACGAAGAATTTCATCTTTGGACCAAAAATAAGCAAGAGGTGGCATACCACAAAGAGAAGTGTACCTAATAAAGTTGCGATTTTAGTAATTGGTACATATTTTTTTAAACCTTACGATATTATATGAACGACTATTTAAGATTATAAGATGTGAAATGAATTAGGCTTACATTAAAATGTTAAAGATATATATCTTTGAGATCATGAGAATAAATGATATTTGCATTTAGATACTATTTTAAGAAAAGTGACCTCATATTGTGAGAAAATAATATATGTTGATGTTTCACACATCATGCTCAACAACAACAAAAAAAAACATTGGTAATCTACACTGATCACTCATATATATACTTTATTGTTTTCATGAATACTTATTACTATACTATTTGTTCTATTAATAAAATTGATATTATTTTTAAAAATTGTATATTATGA